>JAQIXX010000709.1:0-49241 GCA_034700605.1 Willowsia nigromaculata
CAACTCTCGAGCTTCTGGGCTCATTTGAAAATGTGATTCATCCTCCTTATTATCAAACAAAAAGAGGATGAAACAAATTTCACTTTAATTTAGAGTAAATCATTAACTTTACCAAGCTTCAAAATTTGATTAGTGGTGAAATACTTCATACTTAAGTCAACTAAACCTATTAAGCATAATATACATTGTAACGCGTTATGATATTCTATAGCGTTAACGTTTGTACATTTTGTGTACATGCAAAACGAAAGAACTAGTACTGATTTGTTTTTCTCTTGATCTTCCCATTGTGTAATTTTCTAAAGTATTACAAGTGGGTGAATTAAGTATAGGTAAATAGTATGTAGTTGTGATCTAAAAGTATAAAAGTTACGATAACATTTTTCTAGACTTTTTCCGTTTGCTAACTACAGTTAATATTCAAAAAATGGCGGTGTTGTGGCGGCAGTTAAATTAGTGAGCATTTTTTGTAGCGGGATTGACTATTTACTATAATTTCGTAACTTGTATACCTATATGCTATGCCAAATATAACTGTGCTGTGAAGCTTAAAAAGTTTAAATACTAGCGTTTTCTAACGATCAGAAAAAAAGAGTTGCTAGTTACATTTTGCACACAATGTAATATCTCACACGGGAGTGTTGCAATCTACCTTCACGTTTCTGCATCCGAAATTATCGAATTAATTTTTATATAGTACAGGATAAGTACGAAACGGTCGCAGTTTTTCAAACAAAAGGAGAAATGTATTAAGCAGTAACTGTAGTGTAGGAAGGAAGTCAGAACGTAATTAAATGTAAATGTATAAGTTTCAGTTACATTAAGTTTCATGCATTTATAGAATATTGTACATTTAACATTTTTAATGATCGAACGGAAAGTATATGTGGTGAGATGAAATTTTTGGATTTATTACTTTGAAATCCCTTAATTGTTGTTACAACATGGAAATGGCTCCACAATTCGTACGTACTCTATTTGTCTACGTTCGAGACTAAAAATTGTTAGCTCGTCAATTACACATTTATATTGTGATTTCGACGAAAAGAAAAAAAGCCACCTCTGTTTTATGTGCTTATTTAATATCGTTGTAATAACGTTGCCGAATCAATTTGTGTTTTGACATGCTCTATCAGACTTTAAAATACCAACCAACGGCATAGTATTTAGCTTTACACTCTTTTCTAACATGAACTTTTTCAAATCTAGCCATCATGCTAAAAACATTAGTTGTTTCTGCCTTCTTGTATAAAATTATATCAATATACAATGATCATCAAGGAAACCAATGAGCATTAAAGCATCAAAAAGCATAACCAAGCTTGTACCTATTGGTTTCCAACTTATGTTTGGAATGAACGAAAGATAATATGAAAGGTATTTTTTTCGCGAACTTCATAAAGCATAAAAGCATCATAAAGCATAATTTGAAGATAAAGCATAATTCAATCCAAAAGGCATATTTTTCTTTAAAAATCACCAATAATGGTGTTTTTCTTCCTATTTTGAAAAAAATTTACTAAAATTTGCATTGATGTTGGTCTATATTTGGTATCTTTGAAGCCAGGAAATGTTTATTTGGCTTAAACGTGACCAGAGGATCATTTTATCATGCAAATTTTCGACTTTGCATTAAGTGCAACAAGACTTCTTGCTTAAATGTCACATACTACTTGCTTTTATTCTTTACTCGAGATGGCGTTATTTTAAAATCCATCGTTTACCAAATTAGCGTTTTTAAAATGTTCCCCAGTTATTCTTTAAAAACGTGCTTCCGAATACAAAGCACATAGCACATGGACTGAAAGCTTCCAAAAGCAAAACTTTGTTGCAAATTCTTTAAATGAAGACAATACAATAAAAAAAAGTCTACAATTAAAAATCATCTAAAGACTATCGGCCATTTTCGTCGCTCAGGTTGGTTTGCGTGTCACAATTTGCTAACGAATATTAAGGCCAGATAAGAATAGGATGAAAGGAAAAAGGGATACATGTACTTACGGTTTTCAACAGATTAAAAACTTGGAAGGTGAGACATCTGCAGAGCAATTGAGGGATGATGATGTGGATTATTATAGAAAAAGTATACAAAAACTGAATTTTCTAAAAAATCAACTAAATGTGCTATTTTTAGGTGTTTTCCATATGAAATTAGATGTATATATGATTTTATAAAACATTTATGTGAAAAAATTTATAAAGCATTAAAAAGCATAATTTTTAAATCTTAAAGCATAATTTCAACATGCCATAAAGCATAATTCTGGTTTCCTTGATGATCATTTTATATTTACTTTGTAATAAAGGGGAGATTCAGCTCTCTGTATATTTCTCACAAAAACAAGAAAAAAACTAGTACAAAGCATGGAATATAACGGCATTAAAAATTTGAAAGGCTGCTAGCACGTCAAAATTGCAGATGGATATAGCCAAGGTTGCTGAATCTACACTTTTAATTTTTAATGTATTTTGGTTTGGATTCAGCAACTTTGAATGTGTCCCTACAAAATACGAAGCAGTTTGCAATGGTATTTTGAGAATCTTTTGCACATAACACACACATCACACACATACTTTCACTTCAATAATTAAAACGATCACGACTTTTCTTTTTCAAATCAGCGAAAGCAACCTTTCACATTGCGATAGTGTGGCACAGACGCTACAGCATATCTCTGTTACAAAATAGTCAACACATGTTTAAACATTGAAATTACTTCAATTAAAACTGAGTATATATTATGGGTAATTTAGTTTTTGTGATTGTAGTGAATGAGCTAAATTTTCTGAGCAGATGTATTAATTATTAATGTTATATTGTTAATGTATAATTAGTGTAGTGTTAAAACTGGATATCCAAAATAACTAAATGTGAGTATAAATCAATGCAACGATAAACGTTTACATCGTACATGAGTATGATATCTTTCTATGCTTAATATGTCAACAATCGGAAGAGTGAAAAAGGGAAGTTAATTTTAGTTTATGATAGAACTAGAACATTGTTATGTGTGAATATAAACTGCCGAACAGCAACGCAAGTTTGTATAGGTACATATTGCTTAAGTAATTTTTGCATTAATTTTTTGTTACGTTAAGCTTTTGTACAGGTTGCAGTCTACTGGCTGCTACTCACTGACCCTTCCCTAGGGATCATATTTATATTCTGGAGTGGATACTAATAAAAGATCTTTCAGATGTACATTTTCATGGTTTATCTGTTATTCAAATGACTTTTTAGTTGCAGATTCATCATTTACGAATTTTACGATTTTTCTACATGTATATGCTGAAATGTGTCAAAGTTGAGGAAAGAGAACATATAAGACTACTTCCTAAACATTTTACGTTTTTTATATATTATGTTGACTCTACAAAAGGCGTATAGTCGTTAATTCGTTTTCACATCATCATTAGATTCTTTACTAATATAATATATAAGATTTATATATTTTGTTTTTATTTAGTGTTTTATCTCAATGTATTTTAACCCGTCTGTTGTGAGGGTATAACAATTATTGTACTATTATCAATTATTATTACTACCCGAAACCTTTAGAGTTAGTAGCGTATTTTCTGAAATTCGTTCCTCACCATTCAAACATGGAGGAATAATCGAGGAAGAGTATGGAATAAACTGTGTCAACTTATTATTGTCAATCAATCAGTGACCATTGTTTATTAACCGTAGTCACCCTTCCCCCCAAGAACTTCTTGACATGAGAAGCTGTTAGCAGCTACACGTATATAATATAATTTCCTGTGTGTGCTACGTATTAGCTGCATGCTATTATATTATTATGATGTATGTAAATATGTACATCCACTTCAACATACAAAAAGAATCGGTAAAACAAAAATCTGTTCCATTGTACTCGTGGTAATCAAAATCAGGAAATTACGTGTTTAGCGTGATTTTAGTCGCAACCTTATCGTCACCACTTTATGTACATGACTGATGATGTTGATAAGAAACATTAAAACTCAGTATATTCTCCAAGAAAAATATGTTCGTTTGTATTTACTTTTAATCATTCGCAAATAATAAAGATTTAAGTACATGTATCATGAATTCATAAATGAATTTGTCAGTGTTATATACGCAGACTTTTACTTGAATCATCAAACTTCAGGAGAGCATATTGGTTGCATTTTGCACAGGCACATACGAAAATTCCCAATTTTTTCAATTTTACTTCCAACTCTACTTGTCTTGGAAATTTGGAGGTCTCTTTTCAATGAACGCACTCATTCCTTCCTGTCGATCTTCAGTGGCAAATGTGGAATGGAAAATGCGGCGTTCAAAGTTCAGTCCTTCTTGCAGTGTCGTCTCCAATGCTAAAATTATGCAACACGTCATTTAGTAATGAAATATCAACTAAAGTAAATGGTTAGGCCATGATGATTAATTGCAAATAGAAATGAACTTTATACCTCGGTTCACAGCTTCTTTACAGAGGGCGACCACAATTTTGGAATTACTTCCAATTTTTTCGGCTAGTTTGATTGTTTCAGGGAGGAGTTGGTCTGGTGGGAGGACCTTACTTACTAGACCCATTTTCTCAGCTTCAGCTGCCGAGAATTGATTTCCACTCAAACATATTTCCATTGCCTTTGATTTACCAGCCGCTTTCAAAATTCTTTGTGTGCCACCAGCTCCAGGAATTGTGCCAATTAGAATCTCAGGCTGACCAAACTTGGCATTTTCCGATGCATAAGCGATATCACACATCATCATAAGCTCACACCCACCCCCTAACTGTAATAATATAAAAATTAGGATAACAATTTTTCCATCTCTATTCAATTAGTTATAACATTGTACAATGTTGAAGAAAAACGTTCATACTGCATAGCCGTTAACAGCAGCAATCACTGGTTTTCTACATTGAGTGACGCGAAGCCAGTGACTCAGGAAGCCACCTTTAACCACTTCGGAAAAAGTTAGAGTCTGCATTTCCTTAATATCAGCACCTGTGACATAACATAATATTAGCAAACTTACGAATTGAATGAAACGACATTGGTCAGCATTCTAATTCCGATTAAAAGACACCAAATTTTCATATATTTGAAACATGTATAACCTGCTGCAAAGGCTTTTCCCTGCCCAGTGATAATCAAAGTCGCAATGGCATCATCCTTTTCAAATTCATCGACGGCGTCACTCAGGTCTTTCATTAAACCATCGCAAAGGGCGTTGAGGGCTTTCGGCCTGTTTAGAGTAATGAGCCCAATATTCTTTTTACTACCTGTCTTCTCAGTGAGCACAAACTCTCGCTGTAATCTTACGCTCCCTGATAAATCAACAGAAATAATGTTTTTGATTTATGCATTAAAATTTACAAACTGAAGTGTTCTGAAAGAGGGAGTACAATATGAAGCAAGTTTGAAATTCACCCATGGAGAAACATCTCTGAGCCACAATGGGATTTGCATTCCTAAAGTTCTTAAAAAGACTTCCTTGGTACAGACTCAAATTTCTTATGACACTAGCCATTTTGGCACTGACAGCTTTACTTTCCTGTAAAACATCAATCAATGTTCACTTTTGGTCAATGATAAATTGAAGTTATGCATAAACTACAAAAATAAAACAGCGAATTGGATTATTGTTGCCATTACCGTTCTTCTATATTATTTTGATCCTTTCAGGAAAAACCAAACTTTCTCCAGGTTTAATTTCTGACTGACTAATCCCACGTAGATATAAATACACAGCAAGTTACAGTCGGCAATCAAACTGGAATGTCCACTTTCACTCGCATCAGTCCACTGATCTGTCAATCATATACTTACTTATAACTTTATATCAGGGTATAGTTTGGAAAATTCAAGGTCACTCTTATTTCTACACTACTTCTGCTGGTTTCGGTGTTTGTCTTCCTTTTGCTCGCACACATGTCGAGTATGTTCATTCCTTGTGTAATGTCAGCAATGTGCTCTGCAATCGAGTTTTTAATCTTCAACATTTGGGTCTAGTTTGGTTTGGACTCTTGTACTTGTACCAACCTTACCTACTCCACGATCCACAGTTGCAGTATAGCGGTATATATCGTGGAAAAGAAATTCATGTAATCTGCAACTCATAACATATTACATGATCTATAAAAATATAATTGCTCAGAGTAACTTTATGTTACTTATGCTGTCATTGAAAACATGATTTCCATTACATCTTATGTCATCGAAAACCATGCTTATAAAAGTAAACTGATCATTTCATTGATAACATCATTCATGCAAGATTAAATGTTAGTTGTATACTGGCTGTAGTTGTAGTGAGTAGAATCTAATTGTTTGTGCATTGCATAATGCATTTCAATGCTCTTGAACTTTATAGACCTCTCATGATTAATTTAGTTTCCAAAACTATCTTGTAAAAAACAGAATGGGATTGGGAACATCAAGAAATAGCCATTTGGTGTTCTAAGCGAATCTAGACGGGATTGGGGAGTCCTGAGATTTCCATTCAGCTTGACATATTTAAGGCATTATTATTATTAATTATCGATTTCTAAACCTTTTGAATTTAAATCCTAAATCCTTATTTAAATATCATGATTTTGAGACATTTGGTAGATTATAGTTTATTTCTCCTAAAATAGCACTAAAGATAAAATCTTTTTTTTTGTAATTAATGAAAGGGGGAAAATAGATTATTACATTTGTACAAAGTATGATGAATATTTGAGGGGACTTTGGTCTTTACATCACAATGTTTCGTATTGTATTCTTGGTTTGTGTTTTCATAAAATCCACGTTCATTTAATTGCCAGTCAATCCTGGCAAGAGTCTCTTGTGGCAGTGCATTAAACGTGGGTGTAGGGAAAACATTTTGCTTCCTTAGTTGCACTGGATAAGCAGTGTCCCCATTTTCAAACCCTTTATGTGGAAACTTGTCGTTAGTACTGCCCGCATAAATGACCAGTCTTTGAACTTTTCTATTCTTTATGAATTGGAGTTATGTTTCATTTGTGACTCCATATCCGAAACCTTTAGGTGCACCACCCCTCGTATCCTTAAGATCAATGCGTTTCAAAAAAGGGCTTCGGGATATCAAAATGTTTTGTGCATCTGAATTCGTCAGCATCGCATCTACATACACGTAACTGAGTGAAGCTGGAAAATCCTTCGTGTTTATGGTCTTATCCGAGAGCCTGAGTGTTTTAAGGGAATTACAGTTTGCAACTGTGTGACCATCAAAGGGCACAAAATGAACCTCTTCAAATTCAGTGATTTCACATGGAAAGCATGACAGGTCCAAGTTTTCCAGTGTTTTCTCATTGTTTTGTAATATTCGAACCACATCTTGCACAAACTCGATAGAGGATTTCAAGAGAAACTTTAGGTGGAGTAATTTCATCTGTCGCTTGACAAATACTATCCATGCTTTGGTTTGAACTGATGGTCGGAGACTATGTAAATGGTTATCTTTCAGTTCCACTGATTCTAGTTGAATGTGTCGCCCTAAAGTTTCCATTTCTGCCATTAGATTTGACGGGTAGTGGAATCCTCTCGCAGGAGGGGAAAAGTTCTGATTCGGGCTACAAACAGTGATGGAAAGCTTTTTGAGCTGAGCTGATCTCTTGATTAGATCAATGACAAAACGAGTGCTATCCTGCTCAATATCCAGTAAACTCATTATGGGACAGGTCACGGAAATGTGTGCCAGTTTCGGAGCAAAAATGCTTTTGAGAAAATCGGTTAGTGGTAATATGGCTGAACTACTATTGAATTCTGGGTACGCCGGTGTCTCTGAAATGAGGAGAGTTTTCAAGTATCGAAAATTGCATTTTCGGAAGCTAGTTTCTGTCGAAATGTTAGACAAAGAGAACAGGCTCATGTTCAAATATGTCAAGTTGCCCATTGGTGATAAAGCACGAAAGATATTCGGAGGTAGTGGTTCATAGCATTCAAGCCTTTTTAGCGCAAAGGGATAATGTGCAACTGGAAAATCTGAAATCCGCTTCGAAATCCGCTCAATCATTAGTGTCAAAGAGTCATTCGTTAACATTCCTGGAACGCCAATTCTTAAGCACCGAATGGCAATGTTTGGGTATGCTTCCAGCGACTCCACATCCTTGACAGATGGAGGCAGTGACAGAGGTTTTCCATCTTCGCACGACAAGTAACGAATGACATTAGTGTAGTTTGAGAGAGTTATTGAATGGCCAACCATTTCATCCACAATGAAGCGCCATCGGCGACATACCAACTTGACATTGGAAAGGTCGGATTCTGACCACAGTCTACTGAGAATTTCTTCAAGAATCTGTAGAGGAAATAAACTTGGTAGTTGTCATTTTAAAAGTCTATCAACACTGGATCTGAGACTTGGCTTCATGCACAATGAAAATAAAATATTGTAAAAAGTATAATGATATAGCTACTTCGTTAGGAAAATAATCATTTATGCAGAGAAGTTCTGGGTCATGCTCTGAAATAAATGAAGTTGAAACGTTCTCTGGCATTTTTGAAATAATATTGATGATCAATGGGAAACTAAACTATCCGTCTTAACACAAATAAAAGTTCAGGTTCACAGTCACCCCCACCAAAATGTGGAGGACTTGAACTTGAATACCACAAATTTCAGCATCGGTCAGAGCCAGTAAACTAACTACATATTATAAATCCTTGGTTTCCATTAAAACCTGAGTTTGATATGTCAATGCTGCCTTTCTATATTACTTTTCTAGCATTTATTGGAAATGCAATGAGATGCAAGTATAATGTGCATTACGTATCAGCAAATACTGGGATTTTTACTCATATTATACAACATCAATAAAACTTCAATAAAAACACACATCATAAAAATTATACTATATTGGACTAGATAAGCATGACTGAATTTTCTGGTCAACGTGACATCAAAGTCATGAAAACATTTAGTGTAAAATATTAAAAGCAAAAGCAATGTAATGTAAACACTACTTTTTGTTATTAGGCTCGTTCTCAGGTAGATACTCAATTAACCATGACTTAATTACAAAATCTGAACCCCTTTCAGCTATCATCATTGTGGCCGCCATTGTGTTGGTTGTCACGATAAATGGCATAACACTGGCATCAATCACGCGCAATCGCTTAGTTCCAATAACCCTCAGCTCAGAGTCGACAACTGCATGAGGAGAATCGACTGGTCCCATCGACGCTGTGCCACAAAAGTGATGGAGTGTCAGAGAATACTGTCTCGCAAGGCATTCCCAATATTCTGCAGAACGAAATATTGTGTGCTTGCAAGTCGGAAAAGGAATTGGAGACAGTCGAGTACCAAGCCTTTTATAACTGGGAGCGTTTTCAGCAATGTAGAGAGCTCTTTGAATAGCTTCAACTGTGACCCGGATATCCTCCTGCTCTGCATCCTCGTAGTATTTCGGATCTATCAAAGGCTCATCAATATAATTTGAAGAGCTTAACTTGAGGATTCCGCGGGATCTTGGACGGGCATAGTCCACAATGAAGGAGAAGGCGTCTTGACCCTTAATTGGGTCAAAGAACTCCCTCATCAATTCCGGTTTCATATTGTATAGCTCAGAAATAACTTGATCCATATTTTGGCTGATACCGTTGGATGCCATTCCAACTTGGATATCAGGCCACTCTCCTTCACCAGAACTGAGTGCTCTTGTACTTGTCCAAACACTGATACCACGGGCAAAGGTTAATGTAAATGGACCCGTTCCATTTTGAAGAAATGCGTACGCGGCTTCTTCAGTCAAATCCCTTTCTGGAAGAATCGATACTGGCTTGTCTATTAGGAATGGTCCCACAAATGTCCCCACATGATCCTGTAAACGTATTGTTGGAAAGCTTATCACAAAAACGTCCTTTCATGTTCGATTGTCAACTTAATTGTGATCTTGAATACCTGCAGATTACGTCCAACTGGCAGATTTGCTCTAACTGGAATCTAAAAACGAATTATATGTCTTTATCTGAACGTTACATTCATCAGCAAAATAATTTTTTAATCTACCTTTAGCTCATTTAATTCTTGCTCCGGTCCTACTCCAGATAATAGCAGTATCTTGGGAGTTCCAATGGCTCCTGCACACAAAACGACTTCTTTGTTTGCCTTTGCTACCTCGATTTTCCCAAATCTCTCATATTTTACTCCTATAGCTTGATTGGTTCCAGGCTCGAAAAGTACCTTTTTAGTTGGAAAATGTGAATTTCTATACTCACAAAATCATGTAATTTCCCTCTTATTAAATTTATAACCTTACCCGTATAACGCGTGCATATTTGACAACTCGAAGTGTTGGTCGCTTCCCAAGTATTGTGTCAATAAATGCGTTGTAGGTGGTAACTCTTCGTCCCATTTTTTGTGCATAAGATACCACATCAGCAACCGCTAGTTTGATTTTAAAATATAATCAGTAGAATCAATTTCATTCCACATCACTACATACGTTTGCAATGTATTGATAGTGTATCCTTTACATTTATAGTATGGTGCATTCACGTCCCCTTTGGAAACTGCAGCCCATTCTAGACCTTCTAAAAATTCAGGAACCATTGGCGTGATGGAGGGAGGTCTTATAGATAGCTCACCCTCTGAACTATGGAACTTTGCTGTGATAAATATATTGCTTGACTAGATACTTTAAGGTAAGAAAACTAGCGCGAAACTTATCTATTAGAACATTTACTTACGGTTCACTGAGGGTCTTATTCCTTTAGTGCTTTCACAATTGTCACAGTATCCCTCAGACTTACGAAAATATGGTACTAGATTTTTAAACTTCCATCTCTCATCGTTGGTAAAGTATGACCACAAATCATAGTCAAAGGGGTGCCCGCGGATGTAAACCATTGCGTTCAGGATGCCACTTCCGCCAAGACCGAATCCCGAATTCCATAGACTTTGCTGGCAATTCAAAAAATCAGTATGAACTTTTTTTTACCAATTTTCCTTACGGTGTTTGGTTCACCTTGTGATGATTTTACTTACACGATTATTGCATGCAAGACACGAGGAGTTTTGTGGAACGGTCATATATCTATAATCAACTTCCGGCCGACTAATCATCGAAGTCTCCATCCCAGGAACCACTGTCAGAGGATTAGGCTCTCCACCTCTCTCAAGCAGAAGCACGCTGAAGTGTTTTGACAGTCGATTAGCAACTATTGAGCCTGCAGTTCCAGCACCAACTGAACCAATAAAACACAAAACGTTTGTCATGTCGATCTCACGATATAACACACCCATAATTGTATGTGGTTAGTGGCAATGCCCCGTAAGCTACACTCTCACTTGCTTACCAACGATAAAATCATAATTCAGATCTGGAGGCTTATTTCCATTGGAATCTTTCCCTAAAACGTAATTATTGTATTCAGAACTTTTATCCGTGTAGAAGAAGAGGGCAAGAAGCATTGGCACAATATTCATGACACCTGTAGATAATGAAATAATTTATGCAAAACCAAAGGTAAAATCACCGTGTTCACATTAAACATTTGCTACAAAATGTAGCACAAAAATTGTATCATCCTACCTAAATAGATTGGGGCGAACCATCCAATAAAGTTTTGAAGGCCAAGGCCCACTCCTAATTTGATCACAATGGTATCCATTTTAAAGTTCCAGTTCCAAAAAATCAGTCAGTAGCACGCACAACGTACACTTCTCAGAAGGAAGACAATTCACTCGGAGCGATTCATGAAGGCATTTGCCAAATGAAACCGTTTTCCTATTCGTCTCTGTTGACGTTTTCAAACGAAGACTTCCTGCTTTCAAGTAGAAATTATAAAATTAACCCAAAACCAGCCATGAGTAGAAGCGAAGTAATAATGATGCACTTTCAATCGTAAAATATTTTTCATTTTCCAATAATAATGCTCCGTGCCACTCAGTACCTCTCGCAAAATGCTGATTTATCTCACAAATTTTGTACTTGTCGATTTTGAAAGAGAAATCCTTATCAAATCTTTTATTATGTGCAAGGAAGCAGGCAGTTAAAAGGTATCGATCAATATAACAAGCGAGTATCATGCAAAGATTGTGGAGCGCTGTGATTAATTTGCTCTGTCATGTGTGTAAGATCAAGAGCGTAGTTATATCACCATCACTTGTTACCTTCACCTTTAAACTATACTTTTAACGCCTGATATTCAACGGATACACAAAAGTATGCTCATTACTATTACTAGTCATTACACACTGCACTAAGAATTACTCAACATTTTGAATTCACTCAAGCGAGAGGATGAACGTTGACTGATTTGAACAATGAGCGATTTTGCTCACTTTTAAATTTAATGAGGAAAAGGGAAACATGAAAATATTTTTCAATTTAAGAAGATAAGGAAGGAAATGTAAAGCACTATGCGAAGCTTAGATTTGAAATTCGTCGAGAAGCATGATGACATGAATAAATGAACTCATTGGAGTTCTTGAGTGAACTGATTCAAAGAAACTCTTTTGAGAGTTCCTTAACACATGCATATCTAAATGTCTTATTGGATAAGCTATGTAGACACCTTTCAATTCACCGGACAGTTCAGCAGTGTTTAAGTGGGTGGACAAGTGACAAATGTCAAGAGATGTGTGACTATGTGAATTTTAAAGCTTTTGGTAGAGAACAAAGTAAATTATATAATTGGGCAACCCAAGAAGTCGCCCACACACTACTGCCACAGAGACATCATCAGAGACACAGCCTTAATTACTCATTTAAAAAGAGAGTAGGTGTGTTCTCTGAATCTTGCATCTGTAGCATGTCATTCTTTTGAGCGTGAGTGTAAAAAGTGCGCTAAACTAGTAACATGAAAAAATCAATATGCGTATCGAAACACTATTTGATAATGATAATAGCAAACGGATTTGTTCGTATGATATGTTTGAGTTGAATAAATCAACACTCATTTCAATGATAAGATAAACTCATTAGTTAGTACTTCTACAAAAAAAATTTCGTGTAAATAATTACATAGTGGTTATGATTATGTGTTAGGTAATTTAATAACTAATATTAAGATTTAGTTTGGTAAAGTTCGCTATTGAATTTACGCTTGATTGTAAAATACAAGTTGGGTATTCAATGATTCTTAATTTGACTAGTCACACTCATGTTCCTTTCAACTTCAATTTACTAAATAGATCATTTGGAGGCGGAAACTTCTAAAGCATATACTCTTGTTTATAGCTCTGCAGTCATTGCAGTGTTAAAAAAAATACTTCCGTTAGCTGCAAATGCATTTCCGTATCAAATATAATTCACACAGTAGTACGTGATATAACAGTTAGTGATTGCTTCATGATTTAAATGTTTAATTTGACACAGAAAATTCATATCAGATATGAACATAAGAACTGCATAATGCATTTTTGATTCTGGTGGACCTTGTTTTATCCGTTCTAGAAAAATATCATTTCAAGGATTGATAAAGTAAAATATATTTCCAACTAGACAAATCGAGGAACTGAAAAGCGGTATTGAGATTGAGAAACCTTCCAAAGCAATTAGTTGTTTTAGGATTTCCTATATTAAGGCCAAAGCTTTAGAGAGTTAGAGTTTATACAAATCCATCTATCTATCCTACATTTACGATTAGTATCATAAAAAACTCTTGTAACATTTTTTGGCAAGACTTTTGTAACTTTGTATGATAGTGTGAATGACATTAGGGAACAATGATTCTGTAAAATTGAGCTCATGTGTTTTTGAACTCGTGCATACTATGAACTTAACTATTATTAAAGACTAAATGCCCACATCTCTATAACATGTATTTATACCAGAATTCACAATCTACCACACATCCTATTATATTTATCTTATGGACACTTAAACTCTATTGAATATTAAACTCATTTACAAGCAAGCTTCTTCCAATCGAGTTTTTCTATTCTATTTCACAATATGCAATTATGTCAATCATTCATAACACTTTGAACCAATTAAACTTACATGGACGTATAATAGGTATTATCAAATTGTTACATATATTTTACAAGTATTAAATGTTCCAACCAGGTGTTCTGTAAAGACAGCATTTGGGTTAAGGAAACGCAAAAAATAATGCGAGAATGCATAAAAGGTATTTTATTAGTTATATTTCGAAAGCTATTCAAGAGAAAGCAACCAATCTCCACAAATTAGCATTATTAGATTTTCCATTGTCAATCGTAAATGCGCATAATGTGGGATTGAATAAAAATTTATATTTCTGTATCACAAAATCAAGGGAAATTTTTATATGTTTCAATTTCAATATGCATGCTCAACACACAAGCTGTTTGTATTTCATAAAAATATGTAAATTTCACTCTTGGCTGGACATCAAATAAACCAGGTAGTTTATGATTTATGATACTTCCTCTCATTTAACTAAGACAGCCACATGCCACATCTCATGATACATACTATTTCTATTGCCACTTCATACTAATTTGGAATTGGGTTCTTCTTCTCTCAACAGGCATGAAAGTTTCAGTTTCACTCGCAAGGAAGGATGAAAAAAAATGGTTCGAGACTTTTCGGTAAGTAAGACCAACCAAGTAAAACATTGAATACAATGCAATTTTTATAAGGTTTTCTTTCTGTTATACACACATATGGCTTATCATCATTGATCAAACTTAATGACCGTAGGAGAAAAGGAAAAATAACCTTTTGTATAGGGAGTTTCCAAGAAGTGTAGAAGTACCTTCAACCTTACAGCGTAAATTAAAAATGCTACATTGAAAGACTCATGTTTACTCACATAAATGGATAATGAAAACACAAACCCGAAACAGAGAGCTACGCTACAAGAACACTCATCACCAGTTGCCAGTTGTTTTTGCATGGTCCAGCAAAATATACTATCTTGCTGATAAGCAGCAGGAGAGCCAACAAAAAGGACTATCATACATGTACGAAAATTATATGCTTCTGTAATATGTCATGTCTTTATCCCTGGCAGGCATTACCCTAAGTGGATTATCAGTCATAAGAAAATCGAAAGTAACAAGCCACTTTTTGCATGGTCGAAGGATTCTAATTCTGGGGAAAACTTTTTTCTGCGTATCATAGCATACAAGCTTACATACACCAAAATTTTGCAGATCAGGAAAGCGATAAAAGCTCTTTAAACTAAAAATTATGAATCAGCAATTCATCTCAACCAAGACCTTGTTTTGTTAGGTAAAACAAAGTAGACTAGAAAACAGAATATCCCGAAAATTTCATTACTTAAGCGAACGAAGAAATCGGAGCTACAATCAGTACAGAACTGACCTCACATTCCCTCACGATTTATTTATTTTTGTTCTGCTTATTGTAAGCTACAATTTATATTTAAAACAGTGTTTCGTACTTTTGCAAGACAAATAGCTTAAAAATGTTTGTGAAACATGGTGTGATTAGCTTTTGTGTAATATTTGCGTTTTGCAAATGTCAACCTATCAGTGACCAGTTTCAAGCCAGCCGTAGACATTTTGAGGGAATGAGCAGCAGTGAAGAAATGTATTACCATCATCCCCAGCAAGAGTATTACAATCAACCCCCAGCACCATATATGAATATTGATCATTCTATGGGGCCACCACTCTATCCAGCGATGATGGCTCATCCTAGACCTGATGTTGCTCCACATGATCCATATTCCAGTGAGAGTCTTTTCCCTCAAGTCCCCCACTTTCAACCAGACGTAAGGTACGGCACATTTGAGAATCCATTTAAGAAAATGATTGATCCAATGAGAAAAGAGATGAGCGACTCCATCAAAGGCATGAGTGATACAATGGGAAACCAAACTGAAGAAATGGGAAAACAAGCCGAGCAAGTGGGAAAACAGTTTACAGACGCTGGACAACAAATGACTGAATCAATGCAAAAACCTGCAGAAGAAGTCGGAAAGCAAATGCAGGACGCAATGGAAGATGCAAATGATCAATTTGAGGAACATGTAGACTCGATGAGACAAGGGGCTGAAGAAGCTAGAACTGCAATACCTTTCGCCCCCACAAGCAGTAGTAACAGTAATGATGCCAAAAAGAAATTGGAGGATGCAACTTCAAAGAAAGGTGGCAAGGAAGAAAAAGACTTGTCAGATGTCAAGAAGAAAATGGATGAAGATGAAAATCCAATGAAGAAAATGCAGGACTCGGGAAATAAATTAAAGAAGACGTTTCCAGTTCCAGGATCACTTGTTGGCAGTATCAAGGATGAAACTACAGAGGTTCATGAAGACGAAGGTGACTTTCCCCGAGCTGAAGCAATGGAATGGGGACCATCGCACTTTGTAGATCTTCGCTATCACCACCCAAGATCGAGGAGGGTTTTTGATTACTATTATGACGGTGACTACTAAACCCTTAACGTTCTGGAAGGAAATAATATATTTGCATTTACTTCACAAATTTACAATTTAGATACTCATAGGAAGCACAGCTTACATTACCGCTGTTGCATTATACTCAGTTATTCTTATTATGCATTATGAAAAATATTAAAGCTATTTATTCTAACAAGATGGATCAACTATCAACTATCAAAAATTATCGAACCACCAAATTATTTATTTCCTGTACCAAAAACTAAAGTCTCTAATTTGACATGTATTAAGGCAAATGGGTTTTCATATAAAACGCATACATTAATGGGGTGCTGGCTCACCGAAAAATAGTTTTTTTGACAATCATCTGCACTCAGCGCTGAGTTTTTAATGTAGATCTGGAAATATTTTGTATTTGCACTTCCTTTCATCTGCCAATGGTTTATGCATAAAAACATGTCAATGAATTTTACAACATGAAAGGAATTCCTGGCTTACTGCCAAAGTTCACCCAAGCGGAAACCGAGGTACCTACGGCGAATAAATCCCCAACATAGTAACATGACTCCCAGTAGTTGCGTTAAATAAATTACCAAATCCATTTTTATTAGAGAGAAGAGAGAATTTTATACAATATTCTGCGCAGTAGTAGCTTGAGAAACAGTCTGTGATCACTCCAATAATATTGCCACTTTGCCACCACACCACTACATAATATGTATGATGCATCATCCATGTCCTCCCACAACGTCTATTAGATATTCGCACGGGCCAGTTCCCGTCAAGGTCAAAATCACATCACAAACGTATGTAATGCGTATCTAAAATATTAAAAGGAATTGATGAGCAATTAGTCGTTAGCTCAAAATAGTTTCAAAATTCATCAATACGACCATTAAAATGAAGTTATTATAAGTTTACTCATGCTTAAAAATACTTTATTGAATTTCGTTAATTTTGTTTTGCATTAATTTGTTACATTTTCGGAGCAAGACGAAAAAATATGGGAAATGTGAAGAAGTGAATGAAATACTACTGTGCCACATTTCCAAATAGTAGAGTTTAGATGATGGGCATGGACAATTCCAGTGAAATCGAGTAAGCTAAATAAACTATAGACAGGTCAATGCAACTAGGTTAACAAAGATGTGAGAATAACTAAATGCTACTCAAGATTTTACAATTACATATTATCCACAGTATGTGCAGAGTATGAACTTAATTTAACACTGATGTTTGAGAGCTGGGATACCCCAATCCCATTCAAACCCCAGCATGTATGGTGAAACCAAGTTGGAACATACTTCCCATGATGTCGAGATTATGTGTAGGAAATTACAAACAGCACTGCATAAGCGTAAAGATATATAAATTGGAATAATGTGCTTATATAATTAATTTGTTGAATCCACACAACTGGTGTACATAGGTAGATTATAAGGGCATACTGGATAAATGAAAACGTACGCGTCGAATTAATTGCCCCGTGCAAAAAAATTACTCGTTTTTTACTTACATTTACAATTCGTGACCAGGACCAGAACATTGCATAATACATTGTGATCCGATGAATTTTCAAATGAAACTGCATCAGGAAGTGACAACACCGTTATTTTCCAGAAAGATTAACTCAACTTAAAATTCAACTTGTACTGTTTGGCCATATTGTATCATTCTGGTACAAACAATATAAGTTCTACTGTGTTTACGGAAATGTTAACTTTGCTCGTTTAGCATTAGATATTCGATGCAACTTTATGACGCAGCACATACTACTTAGGTTCACTGATGCGAACTCTTTGTTCAATTACTGACCATACATGACTTACACAACCACCAACTTCTCTAACGTATGCAAAAAATGCAATAATGAAGAGCATGTAATATTAAACTAAAATAGTACAACCACCCGGAAGATTAACGGGTTATTAAATATTTTTCTCCATACACTAAATGTATTCATATTATGTTCCTTTCATTTGCAAAAAAAAACATTACAATTCCCAGCATATTATAATGGATATAACGGGAAAGAAACTTAATGTATCGTCTCAGAGTTTCAGTGACTATCTTGAAGAATACTTTACATTGTATGGAATTCATTGTAATATTGGCCATATTACAATCTACAAAGTTTCGTGTGCTTTTCTCTCCAGGTTGCTTTATAAATCATATTCTCATAAAAATTATGGTATAGAGAATGGGTGATATGCAAAGATTTCGAGTATTTTCAATTCTTGGCTTTCTCTTGTCCGGAGCATCTGGACAAATCCTAGACAGTAAACATGGAAGGTATTTTAATTTTCACTATCATATCACATAATTATCATCTGTATCTAGAAATCATAGGATTTCGGACTAAAAATTTATATATCAATTTATAGGGAGGTAGTCACCAACGTGGCCCGTGCTCTGTGCTGGCATGAGTTCCTCCACAAGACAACTACAGATGTCAACCAATTTCTTCGCTGCGATAACCAAGTGCAAAAGATTAAAAATGGATACGAAGGAGTTCCTGATGTAAGATCGAACAATTTTTTTCTGATATGTAATAAAGACACTTTCAAGTGAAAATTTCCTTGCATCTTTTATAGATGGTGTTTGGAGGAGCTATCTCTAACACACTACCCCAATGGTTTCCTAACTTTATGAGAGAATGTGACGTGTATTTAAAGGTAAATGTCTGCAAATTCCAAGGCAGTTTTATCATATCTGACAGAGCCATTAATGATCGGTATGTAACTTTTAGTCCCCAAAACGGCCATTCAAGGGAGGTGTCGGCAAAACAAACTATGGTTTTGTAATTGGGGAGCGATTCCTACAGCCATATCCATTCCAAGCATTTTCTCACTGCTTAGTAGCGGAACTCGATAAAATATACGGATCCCCTGCTATGCTTGCTCTGGTAAATATTTAATGGTTGAACCAAATACCAAAATCATTTAATTGCTTTACTCTAAGTACATATATTCACTCGCAGGAATCTCGATTGAAAGGTGAAAGATATTGGAGAGAAACCATGTTCCGTCGAGAAAATGAATTCCGCTCTCGTCACAATGTCAGCGGATTTGAGCTGGATACTTTGGTATAATACAGCTTTTAATACAATTTATGCAATCGTATATGTTTGGAAGATAAGGTATAAGGTTAGCAATGGTAAAAGACAATCTACTTATCAGCTTACAGAGGACGCGCAAATGTATGCCGAAGAGATAGCACGTACATGTTCCTTCAAACCTAGCAATCCGTTGGCACGAGAGCGCCTGTACAACCGTCAGTTCACTGGAGAAAATATTGCCATGAATGGGGGCTCTTTTCTTCGCGACGAAGATTCTGCAAATGTTGCGGTCACTGGATGGTACGAACAAATGGCAAACTACGATTTTTCAACTGGGGCAAGTAAGAATGACCTTCAAGTGGACCAATTCACCCAAAGCATTTGGAAAGCTACCAAAAGGGTTGGATATGGTATGGGAGTCAACAAGAAATGTCCCAATGGATATACTCACTACATAGTGGCTAGATATTTTCCAGCAGGGAATACTCCAAATGAGTATTTGGAAAATGTTCTTCCGCCAGTTATGTCACCACCAGCATAATAGAATATAATAAACAATTTTGCATGTTGACTTTTTGTATGGAATTGTTAGGGAAAAGGATAGTATTTTAAATTATGATAGGTCATTAATTTAGCAATTTATTTTGAATCGATGATAATAAAAGTAAACACGTTGATACGTTTTGATTAACCAAACTCACTGCAGATAAATCAGTTTATTAATCGGGAAACAGCGCATCATTTTTTGAAAAAAAATAAACCTCATTCTGAATACAAAAAATAAGTTAATTTCATTGGCAAAAAACTTGTATTAATAACTCAGCACTAACCCCCGAAATCTTCAAGGTTTGGAAGTGGGGTTGGCAAACCCAAGATTGGTGGAGGAGTAAATTTATTCAAAATTGACAGAATTTTCCCACCTGTATCTGCTACCACACGGGATGCGTCGTTTTGAGCATTTTCAAACGGATTTTTGAAAATACTTCCTCTATTCCCTTTCCGCTTGCTGCTTCCTTCACTGGATTGTGTAGATGATTCCTCCAGTGCATCAGAGTATCCATATTCATTACCGTCCCCATCGTAGATGTCCTCATTCTCGTCACCAGTAGCTTCTTCTGTTCTTTGACCACTTGCATGTTTCTTGGTAAAGTTGTCTCTGATGGTTCGAATTCGGGGTAGAGGTGGCAATATGCGTTGAGCTGCACGATCAATGTTTTTTCTTCCTTCATCCAAGAACTTCCTCGCGTCCTCTATAAACACTCTTGGCCCAAATGTTCTCTCTGTGGTGTCATCTTTATCATCAGAGGATGCATCCTGCTTTCCCGTACTAGACGATTTTGAAGATGATCTAGATTCTGGTCTTCTTGAGTTAGATGAATGATCGGGGGGCTTTCGTTGGTTATGGCTTTCTCTTGATTGGTCATTTCCGTAATCCTCTACATCATCGTAGTAAAATCTTCTAAGATCTTCAAGCTCTTTGGAAGTAAATTTTGAACACTCAATAACTGTTATGAAAACCACACATACAATAAAGAATATTACGACTTTCATTTTCACCTCAATTCCTATCGGGTTCGTTACTTCCCGAAAAAAATCCTACTCGGTAGATTTGCTTAAGAAAACACAGTTTAAAGTGATTGATGAGCAAGTCGAAGTATCAATCAATATTTGTACTTTGGCAAGTAAAAAACAAGTGGAACAAAATGTAGAGCTATACAACCTGGTTGTGTGTAACCACTGCATGGATAGTTTTTTTTTTGTAGATACAAGTTGGATTCCTGATTCCTGAATGTTGGTGACGTAAACCTTTTGTTAATATTATGAGTATGGAGTTAGATTTGCTATGCTAATGCTTGTATAATGACGCTGTAAACCGTGAGAAAATTTTTTTCTGTGAGTAATTACATCAAGCCATACGCTATAAAATGAAATGCAGTTTCTGAGTGTCTTACAGGTGCATGCTACACTAAAGATTGACGATACACACATTTCTTGGTAAAACTAGTGGATAAAGTATAATTCTGTTGTCACGTCCGGACTAAATATTACAGGTTTCAAAAACAGTCGTAAAAAACCTTGAGATAATGCATGCATTCACACATTACCAACATAATATGTTTTATGTTACATAATTTATGCAAGTAAATACACAGCAAATAGTCACCTCCAATGAACTCATAATCGAAAACAGACAGACAACATTATAGTACTCGGGTAATACCTTCAAAGGCCGGATATGCTCTAAAAGGGTTACAACGTAAACTTCCACTCTTTACCCTCGGTAGTGTCACATTTCAATAATTCAACAATAGGATGAAATTACGGATCCATCTATAGTTGATATCATTGATGGTCATAATATAACACAGTTAGTAAAGAAATTATTAGGGTAATAAATGTTGTAAAGTTGTACATTATACTGGAGTGGAGATATTTCATTTAAGTACACATTTGGGGTATTCTATAATATGTATGTAAAACTAATAGCAAATTGCAGATTAATTTAGTCCGGTTTGTTATTGCATTATTTATTGCATAAATTCTGTACAATAATAATTGAATGAAATAATTCACAATTCTGGACGCTTCTTAAATTACACATCTAACTAACAGTACATTTTTACAAATATTTAGCATACTAAAAATGTTTAAATACATTGCATACACGAGATATATTAACAATATAAGACATTTCATAGACACACTTTTGAAGTTTTGGTTTCTGCAATACCAATGACCAATCATGCTGAATAATTATCTTCCACTTTTCCATGAAATTTGCCAGGACTGTTGGTGAGCCCCTTGTCCATTATTACTTTGCGTGTTCTGATTTGTGGGTGCTTGGGTCAAACTATTGAGTGCTTTGATCCATGTCTGCATTCCTTGATTCAGTTGATTGATGAAAGTTTGTCCTGCTGCAGAAAAAACACCTCGAAACATTGTAACTACTGAACTTCCCATTTCCTGAACGCTTAGGATGGTATTTTCCAACTGATTATTTATTACCTTGATTATTTTCTCTTCCAAACGTGAATCCCCATCCCCTCGCATTATTTCCGGAAATTTTAAATATTCCAATTCCTGGAATGGTTTTTTGATACTGAAATGTTAAGCCTTGTCCATTATCATTATTGTCAGCTCGAGTAACTCTTCTATGTACAACACTACTTGGAAATGGGATACCACTTGTACTATGTTGTGACGACAAGGGAATCTCTTGTTTCAGTATTTCATGATGCGCAAGTGTATAAGAAAGCACTTGATTTTGTGTTTGATTGAGTAATATTAATTGAATAGCAAGTGTACATAGTGCAACCCGTTTCATTGTGGAAGAAAAACTAACTCTTGCATTTATTTAATTTCATGAGCTAATTTTTTTATATAAACTTGTTTCGTGTTCGAGAAACCCACGCAATAAAAATTGTCACAACAAGTCTAGACACAAAAATAGTTTTTATAGTGTTCACGGATCGTAAAATGTTCTTGTATTTCTAAATACTGTGAGTTATCATCCTTTCAGCAAAACAATTATTCCACAGGAAAAGAGATCTTCCATCCTTGCACCGAAGTTAAACTGAAACTAGCATTCACAGTTGTCTAACTTGTCTATTATTATTTTACGAGTTTTTCATATAGTGAAAAGTTGTATTGGTCAGGTTTGAACTACAAAGACTATAAAGCTGTGTTAACTAAACAACTCAATTAAGTTAGAAAAATTTAACTAGTTAAAGAAACTCAACGCAAGAATTAACAGAATAAATACGCTCAATGGCTCAATTTTTCTATGCGAAAATAGCCTTTTAAGTCTTTCATTTCTTTTCAACTTTGATTTATACCGGCAGTTTACGAACAGGTAAGTTGAAGGAAACTGCAGTTTTATTTTTCTAAGAACATGAAACAACCCTTTCCTACCATAAGCTAATAATTATGATTTAAACTTTTTGCGTCGTTTGTTGGTGCTAGTTAGAAAGATATTCATAGTATACAGTGTGTCGGGCAATGCCGCATCATCTCATAATGTGTAATTATTATTTTTGTTACTGATTGAGAGTAAAACATTTTATTGTATAAAAACACTTCGATAAACTGGAAATGTTGCTTATGCTTGCATGTATTAGTTATTATGAAATTACTTCAAGAAACCATTTTCAGATGTTTATATTATGGAATACATTTGCATATCAAAAGGTATAAACCAGATAGTAAGTAGCCACCACGTTTCAAGATAAATATTACCATCACCACCTCTGCACTGCCTACATGTAATTAACTGAGAGAAAAAATATTCCAGATCCATTGTTAGTTTCCTCTTCATCTTTTTTCCGCTCTAGGTCAGTTTCCAGCAACGCATCGATAACCACGTACAGCTACAGTCAGTAGCATGCTTTTCTCACTCACTCATCCATCTTAAGTTTTTCTTTTAGGCAGGTTGGTAACTTGGTATTAAAGTATGTAGGTTTTATCACAAAAAAATATAACATGTAATAAGTTTACGCTTCACGCCAGAATGACCGCTCATTCAAATGTGACAAGCGATGAGCGTACTTGTTACATCAGCTCATCATTAATAAAATTACTACCTACACAGGTAATCCACCTCCAGTGGGATGGCATTATTAGAATTTAGTTTTTAATTTCATGTATCGTGTCTGTCTCTCTTCCCACCAACTCTCTTTCTCAGTCGCCTGACTCCAAATTTATCATAATTGTTCCCTGAATATTGAAAATTGCATGGACATGTCGTGATGCGTTGATCAGGATTTTAAAATCTGACTTTCCCATTTTTCCCATTTTGGTAATCACCAAAAATACTTCCTGGAGAATGTAAATAAAGATAACATGCTAGTAAAAAACGACATCCAACGGACTATAAAACCAATTTCAGTTCAAAATGCATGTCTGAATAAGTGAATACTTGTGGACTACTTTTCTACGGCTTACAGAACATCAATTTATTTCAGATTATTACGATTTCACTGCACTCTTATAAATTGTATGCGTTTATGATATTATGTTCTTTATTGTGCAAGAATCGACTTACAATGACTTATCTATATTACATTACGTTATAAATTTTATTTTTAAAACAAAATACTGAGTTTCAGAGGAGTATATAATATCAGAATATAATGACATTAATCACATATTATTGAGCTTCAATTTTACCTAATAACTCTAATCAAAAAAATCATTTACGAAACGGTTTAGCTGCACTAGCTGCCCCTCCAGCGCCAGAAACTGCTCCTTGGGCTTGGCTAGGACCTTGTCTTGCCCATTGACTCATCCTATTTGCGACTCGATTTGCAAGTCGTTGTCCACCCATTGTTGCAATTTGTTGAAACATTTCTGTAATGGATTTGCGCATAGCTTGAAATCCCTTCATAATCTGCAAAATGTACTTCATTATTGGTCCGCCTTGCGACTCTGCTTCGTTCCCAGTACCACTACCTTTATCCTCCTCTTCCCCTCCTCCTCCACCCGGAATAGCATCAGCAGGACTTCCACCTTGTGCCAAAGTGGAGGCAAATCCACTCCTGAATGACTGTGCCATTGAACGTAAAAATGCGATCGATTCTTCCGGAAACTCTTCGTCATCTTCTTCAAGTGGAAGATAATCTGAGCCACCTTCGTAAATCCTTGCAGCAGCACTTACACCATTATCACCAGCTAATCTAGGAGCCATTGCTTTCACACCAGTATAAGTACACGTATTCACAATAAAAATCACAATTATTGTGTGTAAAATTATGAAATTTCTGGATCCCATCATATTCTATTGCTTTCATTTGGCAGTGAAGTGTGAACTTTGTCGCAATTTTTAATGTCCACACTAAGTCACTAGCCACAAGTTTGTTTAAGTTTTCTTATAGCAAATCTATTTGGATTTGATGTCTGTATACATTTTTCGACATTTCACATTGCGTGCTCACTTTTTATCCAAAATCGTAATTAATATATCTACTCATTGTTTGTCGTTTCCATCGAAGACCATATAAGAATTAGAGAATAAAGTTATAATACACTCTAGGGTTTGTGCGTTATGGGAGCAAGTCTGCAGAATATAAATCCTTCGGTAAAAATGTTAAGTTTGTGCTGCACGCATTTGCCGTCGTCTCGCCATGGATGGACGATTATCATTATTACACTGGGGAAAATGAAGCTGAGAAACTGACAAGAAACTCGAGCAGGAAAGTAAGACTGGCATCAGTTTTGGAGACCAGAGCTTTATCTCATACTGTACAAAAACCTGAAATAATACCTGGTTCACTTTTCATTGTCATCCTTTCAATACTTTTCTTTCATTTTTATACACTATCATACATACTAGATCATAACCTCGTAAAGAACTTCACCTCTCTGGAATAACCAATGCCAGGGGTATCATATCTTTCCATCAGACTTATAGCTATGTAGCTTAATTTAATTATGCAAAACCTCAAAAAAACATTCATACACATACGGAAATGAATATTATTACAAGTTTATAGAATACAATTTTCTTGTGTAGAAGACACATGATGTAGGCACATTTTCCCTACAAGATGTAGGGCATCCAGTGGTGGAAGATCCACTAAAGCGACTCTTCACCTTTGACATTCAAAGTTCATATTGCCGTGGGCCCGAGTTCCAAGCAGCCAGACCAGAAGCATCAGAATTAAACACATGAAGAGATTTTTGCAAACACTTTCAATACTGGTTGTTGTCATGATGTCTACGGGTTGTTTGTCAATTTATTGAATAATCGCCCTGTTAGATCCGATTCGCTCAAACCAGACCAAAGTCGCGTATTGTGGTCATTCATTTGGTCTAAGCTGGTTCTATGATCGAAAAACGTACTTGCTAATTTTGATGTATTATTTTCAATTCTGAGAAATCTCACTGTCACTGGCTGAGAAACACTACTCAAACTAAGGGTATTTTATTTTTAACAGTTTGTTTGAATTCCCTTGTTTTTTGCAATTATTTAAAGCATTCAAGTTGGAGTAGTTCCTAAACACCCCATCATGTCGTGGATCGGATTCAGAAGCCAGAAGATTTCATACTTACTTTTGCTGTTTGGGTTTTGCATGATCATATTGTCACTGGACCAAGTAAAATCGGATCATACCACCTTTTGCATAAGACTTCCTGGTAGCTTAAGATATAAGAAGGGAATGAGGAGCATGGTGATTCAACTTTTAACATAATTGAGATCACGGTAATTTCAAGGTTGGGATAAACCAAGTGTGTATTATAAAATTGATTCCATATTTAATGTTTTAGGGCATGGAGAAGTTTCCTCAGAGCACTGACTTGTGGGGTCACTTTGGAGAAAGGGTTGTTGGTGGATTTGCGCAAGTCCATGCCGCTGACACCGAAAATAATCAAAGGAGACAGATGCATAGTCCAAATAATCCACCATTTCTTCAGCTTAAAGTTTACAGGGTAAAGAATACGTTGACAGACGCATTCCTTGATGGCTGGTTCCGAATCGAACTATTCAAAAAGAATCCAACGGAAGATTTGCATACATTACTGAAAGTGCTGATTCTTTACGCTCGAGATGACCAAACCAGGCGGATGAACATTGGAGAGTTCTCACTCAACTTTCCTGACAACAATAAATGTCCAAAGAATGACGCGAACAAATACATGATCATAAGTTGTGGAGGAGCTTCAAAGAGTGAGCCTTTGGTAAAAAAAAGACTTTGAATCTTTGTTACTATCCATATAGCCTGTAGTTATCAAAATTTATGACTTAGATCACACAATCATAAGGATATGATCTACATTTTACGCATTAAAAATATTCACTAGGTGTCAAATATTATAGTACTCGTGCGCAACAATACAGAGTTGGATGGTAACATCTTTCCAGCTGGATCCACAGGCATAATGCCATCTTTGAAGGGAAGACATAGCTTGAACTTCTACATTCGTATTCCAATGCAGGCCTGCAATGAAAAGCAGTGGATTCAATTCACGTAAAGTTAAAGTACAATAATAATCTTAAGAAGTGGCTACGGCTACAGCATAATCTTGACTAGACCATATCGAATTATTTTGTAGTGCGAGGATGATACTCGATAGAAGGGCATATGAAACTGTAACTGATCCATCCAAGATTGATGGTGAGTACTATGACTCCTTTTACAATAATTAAATGCGTGCAATGTTTTACACAAAAAACGTTTTGATTCCTTGCATAATTGATGAATTTCAGATGTTAGATTCGCAAGTGTCTACATGCGCATTGGTAGATACGCAGGTGTTCCCTCCTACCCTTTTACCCAGGACATTCCCGGTGGCTCCAACGCATTACCGTCACCCGCAAATTCTAGACACTTGGAATGTGACGACGTACTATCTCAAGCCAACTTGCCGAGGAATACCCAAGACATAAGCGGAAATAATGTCGGGTCTTTTGTTCAATCCGGGACGTGGATTGACGGGACCCCAGAATATCACAGTGCTTCATACGCCTGTCAAGGGTTTTACTTCAAAGGACGTTGCCCTCATAACTTTGTTGATCTTCGTAATAGTTACGACTATAAGATTGAAATAATTAGAAATCAAAATGTAGCAGAAGAGAACGCGATACCTATATGTGAGCATCCGGAAGATGTAAATCTCGATGTAGGACACTCTTACGTGCCTCCAACGAATTTCAACAACAGGAAAATTGAATTTCCAAGAACCCACGAATACCTCAAAGACCATGATTATCAGTGTAGCACCGTATATAATAATGATCCAGTGTGTAATGTCAGTACGATTGAGAACAATATTGCCTGTACTAGTGGTATCTGTAGTCGGAGTATTGGGAGGACAAGTGCTCGGAAGGTTCCAAGCGGCAATCGTCAGCGAGTTCCCGCAGTTTATAAATTGGGAGAGGAGGAAGACTATTACGATAGTACCACATATGCAACTTACACTGGTAATGATGGGAATAGAAATAAAGATTTGTACAAAGGCATCGGCTTCCAAGGAAGTGGCTTCCCAAAACTAATATGGGTAACGTAATTTTTTATAAAAAGTTTAATCTAATTACTTTACGTATAAGCGTCTGTATATTTCCCAGTTTAAAAAATGTGTTGGAATCCTTTCTTATAGGGACTTCGTAAAGGTCACGCTTCTGTGATGGCATTAGTCGTTTTTTTGATTCTTCCTGTTAATTTGTTCATCACTCGCTACTTTAAAGAGTCATTTATGGACAAGCGAGTTCTATACTCCCGTATATGGTATCAGGTAAAGCAAAAATATGCGTAAAATATCATTGTATTGAGCAGAAAGAGTGAGGGTGCTTATGTTGAACTTCGGTTTTTTAAATTTCGGTTATAAACTCTGTTATGATCCTCTAGGTTCATATACATGGCACCTTGATAACCACAGTTTTGCTGATTAGCGGTATCATAATTGCCGTTGCTGCGGAAAAGTATATGGGAACAAGTTTAACCAGTCAGGCATTAGCACACCGTGTAATAGGGTATATCGCAATAGCCATATTTGCCTTCTTGTCAATTTCTGGAGGATTTCGTGGATTTGAAGATCCTTTGAGAAAGATTACAATATTTACTCATTGGTACTTGGGAGTAATTTTTTACCTTCTCATGGGTAAATTGTAAAACTAAAATAAAATCCATTTCAGACATTTATTGCCAATGCAATACCATAATATCCTTAAGCGAAATAATATATTTGGGTTTACATATTTACACCTAGTTGTTGAAGTGACCACTGCTGTGTTCATTCCCGGAAGTGGAATAACAGAAGCTGATCTCTCCACAGGGTGGCAAGACAGCACTTCGCAGGAAATATACCGAAGTCCAGCCCTTTGGCATGTGGTTTTGTGGATTATTATTGAAGTGGTGATGCACGTTGTAATGATGGTAAGAATGATTTCCCGAGCAAATCATAAATTAGGGTCTTAACTGTAAATCTTCAATTAAAACTTTTTACATACATTTTGTGTCTTTTTTGACCACAGGGAAATTTGTTTATATTTGACTCACAAATGGCTATCGAGGAGAGAAGAATTTATTTTCCCGTATTGATCCCCGTGATTAGAGAAAATAGTCGTACCAATGCCACTGTAGGTTAAAAGGTCTACTTAAAAATCATAAGCATATATTAGTGCTGTCATGCGTTTTTTAAATTCTACGTAGGGTCATGGACTTCGAGTAATTGCGCTCTGGGTGTACATTTTCCTTGCTGTAACCAGTACTGCTGTTTATTTCATTTGCAACATAATCGGTGTTAACCTGGAAAATGAAGGGGCCAATTTTGGATTGGGTCCTTTGGAATGTACCCACGAATACGACGCAGAAGGAAAGATACTCAAGATACGGACAAGATTTTCTGAAGAGTGTTTTCTTAATTGATTATTATTTATTAGAAATATACTATAATATGTACAATATATCGATCAAGTCTTTGATATATGTTACAATGGTTAATCAATGAATGATATGATAAAGTCGATTGCAATTTGAAAATCATCCTAAATAAAGTTTTTACAAAAGAAATAAGATTGTATTCGCATTTTATTGTAATTTGTTTAATTGGAGAGATTGCATTTTTTGCATTGAATCATTAAAACTTCACCCCGAGTTTGTCCTTCAGAGAAACATAGTTTACATGTCACAATCCAAAACCACAGCAGCAGCAATAGAATTTCATGAGGCTAAAAATGAAAATACTGATCGAGCGAGCGTAATCCGGGGACTGGGAAGTCGGAGTAGCTCGAACCTATTCGACAGGATTTTTTCGTTCATCCGTTCAGAATGTTTCCAAGTTTCCGTGTGATAGGAACATTTTCATGTATGTACATTATGTGCAGCGCGAATTTATATCCTACTTTCCCCTTTCTTTTGTCTATTCTATACCACTACAAAAAATGTAACTACAGAAAACAGCACGCGCAAAATATTTACACAAACGTATAGATATATTGGTATTTATAAAAACAAGCTAAATTGCATTAATGCAGTAGTAGCATGGCTAGTGGAATATGTACATCATTATGTAGGAAACGTAATTTTAAATGATAAAGTGACTGTTTATGTTTTCTGCATAAAACATCGTGCTCATCATCAAGTAGTGCATATCAAACACACTACTGAAAGGAATACACGTATAAAGTTGTTCTTGGTGAAAGTAATGAAGTTATTTTGCAGCCAAGATGATAACTTGAAGAACAGCCAATGTCAGTTAAGATATTGAATAGGTTAGTCAGGCGTCAATTCGTAGTTTAACGATAGCTAAAGGTGCAAGAATAAAATAAGCAATCTTTTCGACATGTGAAAGGTTAACCATTTGGAAATAAATTGATTGAAAATAAACTTGATATAAACTTATTATCTTGACGAAGGAAGCATAATATCGACTCTAAGCTTTCCAACCTGTGCAAGCTAGCAAGCTATGCAAATATTTTCTGCTAGTAGCAAAAGAAATTAGATTTCACAATGGCAAATCCCAAGTGCAACAGTTTAGTGCTTTAGTACTTTAAAATGCCAACTAAGAATCAACTACAACGAAAAAGACACCATCGAGATTAAGATTGTTTGGAAAATTAATACCACAATCTGAAGCAGTACCTGTATCTAGTCCGAATTAGATTTGTCATAGAGTAGTGTTGAATTTACCAATAATATATATGCACCTACATCATAGCATAGCGTGAAAAATTGAAGGATCGCTTCTACCTAAAGAACCATGCTGTATTTTGCGCTGAATAATTGACGTCGTCCAGCAGCACGATAATCACCTTAGTTGGATTTAAAAACATTTTAGATGCATTTTTGGATTGACAAACGATCTAGTCAATTACACCAGTATGGTGGAGGAAGAAGAGGTCCAGGAGGTGCTGGAGGCTTTTATAGTAAGTAGTTTTCCTGTTTACGGATTCGTACTTTAATATACACTTTTACGTTATTCTTACTTTGTATCACTTCTCCTTTGTTCATCAATGCTCGCTTGGAATTGTTTTTTATTAAAAATTTATATTTTCGATTTTGTCAATTTTGTTTTATCACTTTATTTGCACATGATTTTTGTTTCGTTGCATTTCTTTGAGTTTGTGCCTGAGAAAGCTTGTTCGGGTCTTCACTTTCCCGACATACTTATACCACCAAATTTCATATTATATGTCGATTGATTGTAAATGCATATAATATTTGTGAAAGTAATCTTCATACTTTGTACGTTCGATCACAATAATTAAACTAATTTACCAAAGGTCAAAACTTTGGAACGCACCGGAATACTCACCATCCTCCACCTTCACTCTGTCATCACCACCCACACAGAATTAGGAATCGCTCCTCATCCACTACAAATGCTACCAACACCGCTGCAAGTAGCAGTAGTAGCAATGGTACTAACAGTAATAATAATAATATACACACGTTGTCAATTACTTCCACCAATAATAACAATCACCAATCACCGTCATCGGGTGTGATAACTGTGATCAATGGGAACCCTTCATCCGCAGCGAATATTGCACTTCAGTATCCTCACCAGCAACCACATCAGGTACAGGGGCAACATGCGTACATGCAAAATTCCATTCCAGGATCTAGTTTTAGACTATCTGGACGAGGTTCCAGCGACGCTGCCAGGAATAACCCCACATTTTTCAGTAATCCCCCTCAACAGCAGCCTATTCTCGGAGGAGGAATACTTGCTATTTCCGGATCTTCCTCGAATGCTGTGAATGCAGCAACAGCTTTAAACCCGCCAATGGCCATTGTTTCAGGAGACGATACGGAAGGTGTGCCGTCAACCACTGTGCTAACTTTTCCCTCCTCAACTGGAACTATTTCTGCAAATCCCAGTAACTCTATTAACGTGCAGCTCATTTCCTGTGTGAACATAAATCCTGAAAACAGTAATATTTCATCTGAATTGATACCGAGCTTCTCCTGTTACTATACTAGGTTTAAAAAGGTTAGTGAAAACGGTTATTCTTGTTACAGGAGGAGGTATCGACTTGTCCTGGAGAAACCCTTATCATGTCCCTGGCTCGTCAATTAGCAGATGCCGAGCATATTCTCGCGATGTTCCACCAAGTCTCGTTGGAGGTTCATCTGCAGCTTCTTCCAGAGGAACAAGAGGCCGTCGCACATCAAGTTCATCATCCTCTGCCCTTGGGAGAGGTTCTATTGGAACAGTTCCTGGAACCGCTGTTCCATCATTGTCAAATCACAGCCAAATCGCAACAAATGACACTCCTGACGGGCTAACAGATCGCGTAAGTGCTCTCATGATAGTAAAGTTGGAATTTAAAGCATTTCAATTTCCTTCATTTGTGTAACACAGTTCATGTCTTTCATTAGAGCATTCGATCTGAGCGCACGTCTTTCGACCGTGACACCATTACCCCGCAACAATCACTTTCGCTAACCAGCCCTGAAGCTGCTGAGCAGAGTTCTGGGGGTACCAGTACTGGCGGCCGGCCGTCTTTAGAAAATGATCCAGGATGGGCATGTACGAAGCGTGTTGGATTAACCCTTTGCTTCTTAGCTTTTATTTTACTTGGTACTGTTGGAGCTAAATTCATGATCCAAGGACCTGGCGTTATCGATACAAGTCGGGCGGGTAAAGCCGAAGCAGCCGCATACTTCCTATTTACGGAACTCATATTCGTTGCATTCGCAATGGCGCTTTTCTTCACTGGCGTTGCCTGTCTTCGTAAAAGAACCAACGACTACCTTCTCCGCCAATTTAATCAGTACATTCTTAGTTCTTCAAGTACTTCCGCGATTCCTGGTGGTGGAGTGATGAGCAACATTCCACCAGGACAAGATACCTACGACTTTGAATATTACGATGGAGCTCATCTTCCCCCTGGCAGTGGTGGATCACCTTCACGAGTCCATCATCACCATCTTCATCACAACCTTCATCACGGCGGATTTCATCATTATCGTCATCATCGCAGCGATGGGTCACTTTTAGAAGAAGGCGACTTTGGTAGTGGAGGGGATCTTACACAATCTTCTCGTAACTTCCATGGGGCGGGCCCCATACATTATCCAGCGCATTATGGTAGCAGTGGTAGTGCAAGATACGGACGATCAAAACCACCTCCTTACCACATTGCCCTGTATCTCCCCTTACCGGAAGGAATGGGCGGAGGGAATAGTCCAACCGACGAGAATTCGACAAATGGCCCTAACAGTATAGACTTGTTGGATGGAAAAGCAAGCAAAAGCAGTGACGGAATCGGGTTCATAGATAGTTCTTCCATTAAAGACGCGCAAGATGCTGCTGGCGGTAACAATGTCAATTATAGTGGTACGGAAAATTCCAACAATGAGGATAGAGATTCCACTTCACGAAATAGGGAGCGAGAGGAAACAACGAATCAGAACAATCGATCAGAAACTCCTCCACCACCATATTCACAGCTATGAAGTGTCAGAAAAAGACTTCCACTCATTGGAAACATTAAATCATTAAATAAAAAAGTCAACACTTACAATATTATGCTTACCATTTTCAACTGTTGTTATCATGCTTTATTTGTAGAACGACGACTCTTTGATTCGGAAATGTTCGTAAAAATTATTACTATTAAAAGCGGGTATTTTACGGTGCTATAATCAATGTTTATCTATGTAAAGTACGTGAGTTTGAGTAGGTGATTTGGTTTGTAAAGATATAGATTTACGTTTCTTGTATATTTGTCGATAAATGATGCACCTGTGCGAGCTAAAAAGCAATTTGTTTTATGTGTGATTAGAGATGTGGATCAATTCCATAAACATCGAATGTCATTTGTTAATATTAGTCCAGTAGATTGATGGTAAAGTTCTGATTCAGATATTACAAGGCGCTAAAAATTTATTGTGATTATTCGTGTCGGAGGACATCTCGGCGATTATAATTTTCTAATACAACGTGACGACGGCAATTTTGTATTGTTCGTATGTTAAGCTTGTTTTTCATGTTTTTGCTCACTTGTCTAGATTTGTTGTATATTTTTCATGTTTTTTGTACAATCATTTGCTGGTTCAGCTACTGCCGCCCATCTTGTCGGGAATTTTAATCTTGAAACTGGTGATACGTAAAATCTCAAGTGACATATAGATAATTAATCTTTGTCTATGGAATTACAAATTATAACTAACAGTGCTAATATTATATTGTTATAATTATTTACGCTATTTTACAAACGTTTGAGTGAAACCGTGTTAACTTAAGTAATATTAAACATAACTTTAAGTCTTGGCCATGAAGTCAGCGATCCTTTTTTGAAGACCTTTAAATGGAGAAACGCTACTCACACTTACAAATGTACACATGTACCGATGTACCTCTTCTCCTTGAAATATACCTTAAATCGTTATAAATACTTAAAACCACATTATAAAATGTTCGCATTGTCTTTCCTAACCAATATTACATGCATACTATAATTAGTATGTGTATATAATAATTATGCCACTAGTTGTAGGTATTCATGTTTTCCTCTGTACAATCAACTTAAATAGTTCAATAATCTCTTCATTCTTGTCACCGTAATGCATAATACTATATTCAGTTCTATCAGTGACTATTCGAAAGCGTTGTAAAGCCTAAAGTTAATAATTAAAAGTTCCTTTAAAACTAAATCCGATTGTTAGTGTCATTGGCGAATTAAAATAATTTTATGCATTTCAAAAAATGCACTATTTCTGCTTTCTTATAAAAACGGAAATAGACACAATCCAGAACAAAACTGTCCACCCAACTAATACGGCTATGCCTGGCCAAACCATCTCGTGAAAAAGCCCTACTCCTCTGTAAATTACCCCTCGAATTGATTCCACCATTAATGTTGTAGGAGTTGTGTAAGCGATTTGTCTTACTGTTTTTGTCATTCCTTCCAGTGGCCAAATTGCACCTATACAAATATAAAAACACATTCATGATGACAGAGTTTGATTTGGGAACAATTAGCAGAAAACAATTTCATCTGTCAATTTAAACTTTGACAACTCTTTTACTCCATTTACGATTTCCTGGAGATTAGTATCATCATCATATATGTTGTATGGACGTACCTTCATACATAAGCAGAATTGGTCCCAAAAATATCCCAAACATTACAGATTCGACTTCTTCACGGAAAATAACTCCCAAAAGTAGCCCCAAGGCTTCTCCACATAAACCTCTGGGATAATTGTACATTGATTAGTTTTCAGTAAATATAACTAACTATCACTATTTAGCATAATGTACAAAAACTATTTATAGTCTCAAGTTACCCCAAAACTATCAGGAAAAAGTAATGCCAGTAGTATCCCGCAACACGGAAGGTATAAAGGAAATGCATAACAATCGAGCATATTGCAGTTTGTCCTATGATAACCGACCCTTGTGTCAAAAAATGGCTAATCATTACTTCTTTGAATCGGAGTCCAGCCACCCTCGCTCGGTCCAATGTCCCTTGTTTACGATCTAAAGTTTGTTAGTGGATACATGCAAAAAATGCAATGTGTTTACAACAGGAAACCACTATCCTTTAACTACGCATATCAGTCATGTTATCATAACAGAGCACTCACCATTTATAAATAAAATCGACGTGACTAGCATAGGTATTTCAAATATCACTCTGGAAGTAAAACCAACTTGTATTTTAGACTTAAGTACATACAGTTTGTGTAGGTATATATGAATTTAATGTTACAAGTCGCCCTTTAGAAGGCGGTAAACCTACGTTAGGATAACAATAGGGATTACGTATTCCTGAAAGGTGTTATCATTTCTTCCATAAACCGGTTCTCTGAACTGCAATAAAGTGTGGGTACAAGAATTTTTATTGTTACTATTATAAGTTGTGTGGAACATGAAAAAAATGGAGCATTAGCATATTTACGCATGTAGAATTCAATGGCCACTACGTCATACCAGTTCTAAAAAAGCACGCACGCGAAGTATACAAGCATTTAAAAGCAAAAAATATTTTCAAGCGACATGCATTTGCGTAATTCTGTAAAGCAGTGAGGCGTTAGGTCAATAAAATCATACCATCATCGGAAGCTGAAATTCTCTAGGGTCTAAGCCACAGGATGTTGCGAGCCTCTTGGCAAAACTTTCGTATGACTCGAATGCATCCTGAATAGCCATAGCTGCCCCAAGGTAATCTATTTTTTTGTTTGATTACGAATAGGTCCATTATTGATACAGTTGTACATTTGGAAATGATGAGTATTTAGTTGAAAGAATGAATGGAAATTTTAAAACATTTACTTACTAGACATGTCCATAGTTAAGTGAACTCTTGATCCCTCTAAAGTCTCGTTTTCAGCAAATTTATTCTCTACTACCAGGTTTGCAAGATGCTGTGAATAATCAGTTGGGAATAAAAAGTAACCCCATAGATCACCCTGCCGAACTTGTTCTCGAGCAAGTTCAGTAGATTGTGTGGGAACCTAAAATTACGTAGAAATATAAAATATTAATAATTATTATTATTATTGTAATTGAATTATACTTTGGCATAATTATTCACATCATTATAAGCTTAACAAAGAGCCTTAACAAAGAACCCATTAGATTAGGTGCATGCAATGAGTTCCATAGTGCGTTTAAAATGATCAACCATAGCCTCATTTTGTTTTAGTACCAGAGTTAAGGTTCCAGATCTAGACAGTTCCGTAATCAGGCTACAACTTAAATTTTGGAAATTGCAGGATGAATTTGCTCCAGTTAAGCCATTATCGATACTTTTCATGTTAAAACATGTGTCGTAAGCAAGTGTGTCCTGATTCACTACTCCGAATTTCAAGTCCTTTGGATGAGTACCAAGGACAGCCAGTGTCAGTATCATTTGCAATGTTGGAAGAAATAGGACCATTGTCATGAATCTGGATGAAAAAATCAAGTATACATCTTTCAGACTTCGGATATGTGTTATCATGAATTTTAAGCTGTCTCTGCAAAAATCATTCAATCTTACACAGGGTGTCTCATAAACAGTAACCATAATACTGTTGATGATGCCCTAATACGGTCAAAAATGCTTGAACTAGAACTGTTCTGCTTTTGTTTATTATCCTCATCCAGTCGACAGAAATCAACAGACGATCTACGCTGCTGCCAGTTTTCTTGAAACTTTTCATAGACATTATAGCTGCTTTTGGAAGACTTGTCTCCTTTCCCACTCTTCATTTTACCATCATAAACTATCACTCCCGTTATATTGTTATTCAAGCCATTATCACTGCCTCTCTTTCCCATAGCTTGTTCGTCCTTGCGACACAGTTTTAGCACAACTTGTTCCAGAAACTGGCACTCATACTGTTGGAGCAATGCTTCTGGCGAATCTTCAACCAACAGTTTGCCTTTTCTCATCACACCAATCTTCAAAAACCAAATAAAACAAGGGCATTTATTTGTTTAATACGATTATACGATACAAAATACAATTTATGTTATTTTTGCTTATTTTGTTGTAAGTCTATGCAAAACTGATAAAGTTTGTACAAGCTTGTAAATGTGAGTATTTTCTCAAGCTGTCTCAAGTTTGAATTTTATCAGTGATTACATGCTTTGTACATATCGTAGTTAAAATCGCTTAAAAAGTTCAGATACTTGTGAAAGGATGTACATATATGAACACTTTCCTTATATTCAAAAGCCGACAACCGTGAAAAATAAGTCTGATTCTGATAATTAATTAATCGATAAAAGCAATAAGAGTGATGTACCGTATTCGAAAAACGCGCCTCCTCAATATAATGAGTTGTTACGATTATAGTTGTTTTCCGAGACTCAACCATCTTCAACAAATGTTCCCATATGCTGCGACAAAAACAATCATAATGTTTTGAAACGTTGAAGAACGGTAATCAAACATTCATAATTGGTAGATAGGTAAGTAATTACTGTCACAATAAAGACACTTCCATAAACATGCAAAAACAATGAATATCCACAAGACAAACCACAAGCATGAAAAATTTGCTATTTAACCCATTCAAGGATAAATCTACGCATTGTGCAAGTATTTAGGTACTCACCTCACTCTAAGCAAAGGGTCCAACCCAACAGTCTAAAGAATTAAGAAAAACAAACAAGTTTTCATTGGTTTCCCTTTTAAGTTTTGGCTTATAATTAGTTATAGTTGAGCAAAATGACAACTTAATACATAATATCTGTGTGAAATCATGCGTACACGCACGAGCATAGGTCTTTCAACCAACATTGAAGCAATGAATTGCTTAGTGTACGCATAAAAATACGTGTTGATCATTATTGGCATGTTTTTTGTTCTTACCGGTTCGTCGAGAATTAGTAGATCTGGAGAATGGACTAACGCTACAGCGAGTGAGGTGCGACGCTTTTGACCTCCACTGTTTTTTAATAATTGACATTGAAAGTAATTGTACACGAATTCATTCAATACGCAAAAAACGAGTATTATGGTAATTTTTTACCACACCTGAGATCCTTGATTAATTTAAACTTGGACGGAAGCTGCAAGAATTCCGACAGCCATACCCACTGCTTGTCTACTTCTTTTACTGCCATTCCATACAAACGACCGTAATATCCGATTGTTTCTCTGATTGAAATTTGATCGTATAGGGCAATGTCCTGAAAATTATATTAAACAAAGCTGACAATCCAAAACCCAAGTTGACAATTTAAAAAATTAGGAACGCCAAGCGAAGGAAGCTTCCCACTACCTGTGGCATAAATCCAACTCTCCGTCCTGGGACTCCATTCGGCCTTTTTCCGAAAAGTAAGATTTCTCCAGAATCCCACTTCGTTAGCCCAACAATACAGGAAAGAGCAGTTGTTTTTCCTGAAAGCAAATGAACCAAAAGACCCATTATGTAATTTGTAATCATAGCATAAGGTGAATGACAAGAATGACAAGTTCAAATAGTGTATCTATTCAAAAGTTCCATACCACATCCGCTCGATCCTAAGAGGCCATAGCTAGATGGAATTTAAAAAAAATACATGCGTTTTTTATTTATGTAGACCTCATTTTTTAAATGAAATTTCAACTCTGGCAAGAATCGCTGTACTCATTTTCTGTCAAGCTCTAACAAGGTTATGGGGTTTTTTCCTGACAGCCAAATTTGCTTCAAATTTTGCACAGAGTCTCATGAGTACCTTCTGAATCACCATGCAAAATTTCAGATCACAACGCTCAACCGTTTCTGAGATTTGACGGTTACAAGTTTCGGCGATAAGGGTGCGATCTCGTATAATATATACCATGGCATGCATGCAATAATTCAGATTAAACCAGAAAAATTAATGTGAAAAAATTTTCACTTGCTCCGTAGCTAAAATTATAGTAAGCAAGTTATCACTACAACTTCATGTACAATTGAATAAAATTTTAAAAATTTAAACATTCTCACATTGTCCCTCTCTTCACGTTCATGGACAAATTAGACAGGACCGGCTTTCCAGGTTCATAACATTTGCACACATTTTGTACAGAAAGTGTCAAGTCTTCATGCGACTTGACGTAGTTGTTGGTTTTGTGTAGGTTGAGTTCATCCAACTCATTGTTAACTCGGCTTGCCAATGTTCCTGTTCGAATGCTTGCGAAATCTTTTTCATTGTTGTTCGCATTGTTAGGTTTACATCCAAGAAGCACAGCTCCTCCCTTCACTGTTGATTTGGTCATTCTGTCACTGATTAACACATGCGGCATGAATATTACTTTGTGTGACACTTTGTGATAGATTTAAAGAGAGAAAACCCAAAAAATTCAACAAGAAATGATGAATTATTATTATTGCTCACTGTAAGACTAACCTTTGCAAATTTGTTTTAATGATGATAATACCTTTATAATATGGTTAAAGTCTGTAAACTTCATACCGCTGAAGAACAAAAGTGTGAAATAAAGTATGATTTGTTTTTTTTTCTTCATGCGTTGGAAAGTGGCTTAATAAAACTTAAAAATTGTAGAACAATGTTGTTCGCCAAGTGTTCCACGCCTCCTTTGCAGAAATCATAAAAGACTGGAACGGTGCGCTGTGCGCTTTAGTCTTCCTGCTAGGTCAGAATGTATTTTGCAACTGGTTTAGCAAACGCATTGTTTAGCCATCATCATTTACCCATCGCTCTGCTCTTGTCACTTCCAGCTTACATTAGTACCTGCACAGGTAAACTTGAAAGCAGCAGGTATTATTATTATGTATGTACCTATATATAATTGTGTGTTAATGAGTGGGCTTCCCTGAATCACATCCTCATTTACGTTATAGAAACTTTTCAGTTTGATGTACATTCAAGATTATGCAGCCCGCATTCTTCCATTGTGCATATACCGTAAATTTCCAATTAGACACCGGGATGTATAAGAGCATTCGGCGATTTTTTAGTCCAGAAACGCCCCGGCGTCTATTTGGAAGGGGCTAGTATTTGGAGGGGGCGTCTAAAGACATTCATCAACTTCCGACTCTTGTTATGCCTTTAGTAATTTGATAAAAACATTGAAAGTATAATTTTACCAGATTTGTGCACAAAAGTGAATACAAAATTATAAAAATCAAGGTACGAGGTTGAATTTTGTCGTTACTCCCACATACATAGGCTGATAGTGATATGCACTGTTGTACATGTGATAGTCTATAGAGTTCATTCTTTGACGGGTCCTGCATTTGGGAGGGGACTAGTAATTGGGAGGGGCGTCTAAGAGCATGTGTGGACTTGTTAGTCCTTAGGCGCCAGGGCGTCTATTTGGGAAAGGCTAGTAATTGGAAGAGGGTGTTTAATTGGAAATTTACAGTATTTCAGTCTAGATCCACACAACAAATCTTTATTGTAAATTAGTGCATTATTGCACCTAGTAAGAAACGTTTAATGCTCGTCAAAGTAAGCGATTGTGATATGTATGAGAGCAGATTTTTTTAAAAATTTGATTGAATGCATGAGTAAAAAGTAGAGCAAACAATTAACTTGAATGGAAACAAAGAAACTGTCAGATGTATGATGAATAGTACCAAAGATTGAATAGGTGCACATTTGAGTGAGTGATTAATAATGATTTGGGACTTGCGAGTGTCAAATGAGAGAAGGGAGGATAAAACCTCTGGCAATTGAGGAAAAACCAAACTATATAGACCCATCATAAAAATCAAGAGCAATTGAATGTCTGGTAAGTTTGGGGCAGTTATTTGTAGCTTAAGTCACATCTCATCATACTTGTTGTAACTAATCACAGAGTTTAAACCTTATCTAAATATTTTGTATCATAAAATTATTTGAAATTGTAAGATAGTATTTAAATCATAAATTGTCCATTTTATGTACAAACTCGTTTCAGCAATTTTAAACTGGATTGATTCTACTGAAGCAATTATATGTCTCTGTAGACCAATTATTAATATCCTACTTTTTAGCTAAAATGTGTTTCATCATGACGCAATGTTTCTGCTCCCGATTGTTCCTCTTACCAAGGTTAACTTAAGCCTCAATCCCCAATTCGAAGTGCTTCGATGTAACCACACGCGTTTCACCCATTAAATACCAGAATAGCATCAAAATGCTCTTTCCTTTTGACTATGATATTACAGCATGAGTGAGTATATGCTTGGTAACGTTTTATCATGCTTTAATTATCAGTTACACTCCTTGCAGCAAATGCTAATTGAGCTATATTACTTATATTGTGTACAAATCACTATTTTGTACAAACCTGAAATAAAAATGATATTATTAAACGATAAAGCGGATAACTTATAATTGACTCTCCTGCATTTTCGCTGATGTTTGATATTCACAGTAACCAATTTTTATTTTTAGGTTATCTCAACTCTACAGTACAGTGCAGATCTATGAATATTCTATATGGTTCGTTTAAATGGTCTCAGACGTAATGTATATAATTTTAATTGGATACACATTAAAACTGGAATCTAAAAGCGAGTTTTCCGAAAGCCTGGAAAAATATTTCCCACAGTACCTCATTCTTTTCATGATTTTGATTTTGAAAATTGATACAAGAAAACTTGCTCTCACTCACGTCATAAATCGTAATGCATTCACGTAGTTTCTACTGCACTATGCGTCTGTTGACGTGACACTGTCGGAAGATTTTGAAACATTTCAAGCTAAAATGCGAGTCATCATAATAAACCTGGGTGAATGGGAAATTTAAAAACAAGCAGTCTTTCAAAAAACCAGATATTTGCATTATAGCTCATTACGAATGTTAACTACGGTCTAGAAATTTGAATGATCCGATTGTGTAAAGTACAGAGACCTGGACTGAATGTAATTTCCGGATTTTCCCTGAGATTCAAAGTATCAAAACCCTTTCACAAGTGCAAGCTTTTAATGAGCTTCAGAAAGTTCATTCATGAATTCCTACATGCACCTAATATTGCTATGAAATGTAAATTGTAAAATAGGTTGCAAATAAAGCAACTTTTCCTACACCTAATTAGAGGCTCAGTACATGGTTTGGTGATGGTATAGTCATTAGTCATTAGATTTCATCTTCAGTAACAAGGAAAAGAGTTTTGTCGATCAATTTGTCTCACTGCACATGAGTACAAAAAAATTACAGTAATAAACTGAACTTGCTACACAATAGTTCGATTGATTGTCTGCTAAATTGATGAGATGAAGGTATTTTACCAATCAAAATCCAAGACTGGTAGTAACAAAGGGTTTTGCTGGATCGCAATTAGTCACTTGGAAGATTATTACGTTGTTAGAACATGTCTTGCGCTAGATATGTGTAATTTTTAAATTTTTGGGAAAATTATGTTTGTAATACGATACATAATGCAATGAGTAATTTTCAGTGCACAATGAAATATTCATGTAATGCAAACGCTTTAAAGTTTTTATTCATGTGTTTAAATGCTGGATTGGATTATAATTGCTGGATTGGATAATAAATTGCTGGAATGGATTAAAGCTTTAGAGCTAGTTTACATCACACATTTAGTATTTAAAACTATACCTATATCTTACACCCTAAGTATGCATAATTAAACTACATATATTCATAATCTTCAAATATTCATAGTAAACTTACCTATCTGTTGTTGTTTCCTTATACCTTATAAATACTAGATACATTATATATTTCACAACAGGTACTTCATTAAAAGTCTTTGATAGCATGTTGAGCTCTTTTAACAAAAAATCTTAAATACTTATACTGTTAAACACTAATACCCTCATTTTAGGGAAACAGTGAAATTTTTTCATCATTTTTGTGTTTTTCTCTTCAACTTTTGCAATCAATATAATTCTTTCAAATGTTCTCTTTTCAGTCAAATGTACATTGCTACACGTATTTTACCTACTATTATTTAGGCCGAGCTTCTCAAACCAACCCTCTTTCTTGACATACTCCAAATCCCTCTGCAGACATAGAATAGTTCTCTCCAACCCGGTGTAGAATTCGGGACATGTGGCCGAGAGTTTTTTGCTCACCCAGAAGTTCTCTACACCCTCCAGCCATTTTCTCAAGGATGCTGCAATAGTATAGGTGGACATGAGTTCCTCCTCATTTTTGTAAACCTCTTTGAACATGGAAAATGTTGATCCTTCTGGCTCATTAAATAGTTTCTGGGCAAATTCTGAAAACTCGACAAACTCAACGGGGTAGCCGAAATTTTCTGCAATGCCTGGGAACTCCTGATCGAGATCAGGCTGTGGATGAGTAATATTGTAGATATCTGATGCCTGCTTTGAGAGTTCTTCGTGGAAAAATAGCTTAACGGAGATATTTGCACACACATCTACTGGAAGCAGGACTAGTGGGAAAGGATTGGAAGGCATGAGCCCACTCTTCAGTATGAACAAGTATCTCAGCATCATGTGATTCTGCTCAATGTTAAACTGTCCTGTTCTGGAGTCTCCAGCAATCAGTGGGAGACGGAATACTTTTGTTGGAATGCCACGTTCCAAGGCAGCAACTTTCATGAGTACATCACAAGTGAACTTGGTAATTGGATAAGCGAATTTAGTCACACCATCAAAATCACCAGCGTTTGGCCAACTCTCAGAAAGAGAACCATCTTCTTCAGTGGTGGCCACTGAAATAAGGGACGAGGAGAAGAAAACATGCTTCACGTGATGCTCATTGGCACAGGCAAATTCCAAAACGTTCTTTGTTCCATCAATATTAACTGCGCGAACGTCTTCCACATTCTCCCGTTTGCGGTAGTATTGTGTATGGTCAGCTTTAACTGCAACGTGGAATATAGCATCCACCTTCTCCACAATCTCTTCCCAGTCGGAATCTGTCAGTCCCAGTTTTGGCTTGGCAATGTTGCCCTGCAAGCATTTCACCTTTGGCATGTTTGTTGCTGTAAGTATATCTCTGAACTGGAGAACCTTTTCTATCCGTTCTTGGACTTCAACGGATTTAGCTGGCCGGACAAGGCAATATACTTCGGAGATTTGAGGTAGGTTGGAAAGCTCCTTCAAAATGTATGGCCCCAATGTTCCTGTCGCTCCAGTGAGGAGTACTCGCCTGATATCAGCGACATTTTTGAATGGCCGGCCAACTGCTGTGATGTGTTCAGGGAGAACACAGTCTTCCTTCATCAAAGCGGTGACTTCTTCTGGTGATGGTTGAACTTCGGGTGTGGTTGATTCGTCGCCTTCAATAAGCTTGATAAGCTGATCGGAAAGTAAATTAATGTTGCTACAATCCCGAAGGGCACTGGCACTTACGGTTACGCGGTCACCGAGGAGAGACTGCACCGCGTTTTTGATTTCGACAAACATCAACGAGTCCACTCCCATTTCTTGGAAGCTGGCATCGTCATCAATTGGTTCCTCATTGTCAAGCTTGAGAATTTTCCGAAGAATATCTTTCAATTGACACTTGATCAGTAAGATTTTCTCTGATGTTTCTTCCTTTGAGTCGTATTGCTGCCAGAACTCGTCAGATCTGATTGTCATTGAAGTATTCGAGGAGCCCCCAGATTTCCAGATACGTTCATCCAGGTAAACTGCAACTTGTGGAGACAATTTGCAGAAAAGTACGAATGACTCCATGTTCATAACGCTGGTATGAAGTCGTTGTGTTTTCATGAGGAACTCCAAAGCGGAAATGCCTTGGAGTGTGGAAAGCGCCTTCATTCCTGGCAACTCTACCTCAACAGCGACTCCTATTTCACCCCATTGACCTAACAAAACCAAGAAAACATATAATGAGTATCAAAAATATTTTAAACTGTTGCAGCTTTATAAAACTTGGCAAATCTCAACTTACCCCAATTCACAGTTGTGGCACAAAGACCAACAGAATTTCTAAAGTGAGCAAAAGTATCCTCAAAGCTGTTTCCTGCAGCATGGTTGCATTGTCCCGGATTTCCATACAGTGCAACAATAGAGGAAAAGAGAACGAAATGTTCCAAGGGACATTCCAAGGAAAGTTGATGAAGGTTCAGTGTTCCCTTAATCTTTGAATTGAATGTTGAAGAAAGCTTTTCCCAGTCGAGGTTCGAAATTAGACCGTCATTTAGGGTTCCAGCAGCGTGCATAATCCCCCTAAGTGGAGGCAAATTCATCTCTCCGGACTTGATTTTGTCAAATAGCTCTTTGCATTGTTGGTAGTTTCCAATGTCAAGTTGTACAGCCATCACATTAGCACCATCCGCATTCAACTGATCAATGATGGTTTGTGTGGCCTTACTTGGTATCCGTCTGCTCGCTAATAAAACGTGTTTGGCCCCACTCCTTTGAACCATCCATTTACATACCTCGAATCCGATTCCTCCCAATCCCCCAGTAATCAAGTAAGTGCTTCTGTCATTAAATAGTGGTGTATAGGATTTGTATTCTCCTCCTTCCATTTTCAATTCAGGCATGACGCAGACAACTTTTCCAATATGTTTTGCTTTCTGCAGATATCCAAGGGCTTGTCGAATGTTGACAGCATCGAATCGGACGTAGGGTATGGGATTGACCACTTTCCGTTCAGATAACTCGCTCAGACACTCAAGAAGTCGTCTCCACTCCTCAGGCTTGGCACTTGAAACGTCAACGATCGTATAATCAATGTCAGGGCGTAACTCGCGGACTTGTTCCACCTTCCAGATGTTCAGTTTACTCATTTCAACAAACCGAGCTCCTTTTGCACAGGCTTTAAGAGTTGCCTCTTTGAAGCCCTCACTGGTGAGTGAGTTGAGCACAACGTCTACTCCGTGACCATTTGTCACTTCCAATATCTGATCCCCGTACTCTGTGTTTCTAGAGTGGAAAACATGCTGGATGCCTAAAGATCGAAGAAAATTCTGTTTCCTCTTGCTTCCAGCAGTTGCAATGATTTTACAGCCGACGCTCTTCACAATCTCAATTGCACTTAATCCCACTCCACCGGAGGCAGTATGAATGAGGACCGTGTCCGTTGGCTTGATTGCGGCAACATCAATCAGGCAATGATATGCAGTTGACACCACAGCAGGTAGAGTGGCAGCTTCGCAGAGGGTCATACTGTCTGGAACCGGCAGCACATCATTTTCGTTCATTTTCACATGGCTTGGAAGGGGATCCCCATTGACATTGACTCCAAACACATAGTCTCCCACCTGCCATTTTGTCACCTTCCCTCCAACGCGTCTAACTATACCAGCAAAATCGAATCCGACTGCATTTATGTTTTTGAATTGCTCAGTTGGTTTCAGCACACTGAAATTTAAAAAAATTGATTTCATTAACTCATCAAATATTACACTGGCTGGGTAAATTTTTGTTGGGATTTCAGTTCTTACCTGAAAACGTCTCGGAAGTTCAGTGCAGAAGCCTTCACTTGGATTTCAATCTCCTCCTCGGAAATGATCAAATGATCCAATGGACCAAACTGAAGATCGTCGATAGACTTGGTCTCTGGCAGGATCAGTTTGAATCGGTTGGTTCCTGAGGGCAGAGGCAAATCTTGAGAGGTACCCTTGTAGGGTTGGAATCTAGCAACGTAGCGACTTCCATTGAGATAGGCAACGGTGGGCTCCTTGTCCTGACTCCAAATCTCATAGAACACTTCCTTCATCTCAGCCTCGGAAATATTCTCAATATTATTAGCAACGCTTATGCATCTGCAATTCATGTCGGTGTTCTCATTTCTAAAGGATTTGGTAAAGCCCCACAATGTGCTAGGGTGGAAATGTGTAAGATCGTTATCTCCAATGGGGGCTACACCTTGTGTTACCGCACACACCTTGGGTGTCACCCTTTGCTTCAGCGAGAATACCGTTTGCGCAATGTAAAAATAGGGCTGAAGAATATCCTCCTGCTTAACCCGACTCTTGTCCAGAGCCCATAAGTAAATAATGCCTTCTACTTTTACAGTCCGAGATTTTAGAGTGTTCATCAATTGATCGAAATCATCCTTCGTGTCACCGCGCAATTTAAAGAGGTTCTCAGAGACCTCTTGATATTTGGTACTGGCTTCAACATGAATTACCCTCCTTTCAGCAATGTCCAGTTGATTAACTATGAAGCGCGCCAACTTACATTCTGGCTTTGAAAATACAAGCCATGCTGGAGCTGAAGACAACTCGGTAGCGGACAACGCCTTGGCTTCATTTTTGGAAGCCTGTGAGGTTATCAATCCATGTCTTCCGTTGAAACTTGGGAAGGTGACCACTTGATCAAAGCCACTTTTTTCTAAAGAGCTCTTCCACATTGGTGCTGTTAGAATACAATGATCTTTTCGGAAATCTGACATTCTCCAAAATCCTTCCATCAGACCGAAAATGAACGTAATAATCTGATTCTTTTGGATCTGCTCCATAATGTCAAAGTTGCCTCCATTCCTGAGGAGCTTCCTCACATTGCCGAGAGTTTCACAAATATCCTTCGTTGCATGTATTACGTCTGAAAATCAAAAGTTAATTGATTAAAGTCCAACAACATAACTCACTTCAAATTCATAAAGTACAAAGATGAGTAGGTACCTGAAGCCACGGCATAATCGTAATAATCCGGATGAAAGCCTTGTGCAATAGGATCCTCTTCAATGTTCAACTTTTTAAACTTTATACTGCTCTTGTAATTTTCAAACCTTTTCTCCGCTGCAGAGAAGAAAGCAGGAGAGATATCGGTGTAGGTGTACTCGAATTCAACACCAAGTTCAGCAATCACTGGCAAAATGTGACTTGTGAATATTCCTGTTCCAGCACCGATTTCGATGATTCTGTACACAAATTTTTCACTCTTGTCCATTTGGCTCAACCAAGAGGTTAATCTTTGTCGTTGTACGTCAGAAATGGTACCGACAACATTGAAAATTGATCCATAGTCATCGTAGAATCCCGCAATGGTTGCATTATTTTTGGTGTCTTCGGGGAAGAGCACCTGGAGAGCTGACTGTTCGCCTTTGAAAATGCCAGAAAGATTTTCGCCCACTCTCCTCATAAGCCTAGTAGGATCAAATTTTTTGACCAGCTCATCCGTGTACATGGGTTGAGTTAGTTGAGATTTTGCAGTCTCCAATGTAGGAGGAATCTTTGCTACTGTCCAGGTGTAATCATCATCACTGCCTCTTTCCACAATTCCATGTTGCTGCAAGACTTCCATGAACCAATGGATAAATTTAGTGTGAGCCTCTTCAATTGCCAATTGCTGAACAAGCTGTTGCGCAGTAAATGCCTGGCCAACCTTTGGCTCCCAACCGCATTCATACAGTCCGACTAAAATCCAGTAGTACACAAAATATTCCAAATCCCCAAATATACTCTCCGTTTCCTCTATTGCAGGGTTGTAAGTTTTCTCCATGTACTCTGAGAATTCTGCGGTGTACCCTGGCTGAGTAACAACATGATCCGGAATACGTTGGTGCATTGGACCTGGTTTGCTACGCCAGTTCTCTTCCCACATATCAGGCATGACGGATGTTTGCTGTTCCAGCACAGACTCCACTGCTTTGACAGTCGTGTCAATCAACTCAATGCCTGACATCACACCAATCAGGGTTCCAAGCTCGTCAACC
>JAQIXX010000710.1:0-49214 GCA_034700605.1 Willowsia nigromaculata
ATAGCATCAGCTTACAAACATGAGATACACAATGCCTGCCTGATGCATTCCATATGCCTATTGCCTCCCGTACTCCAACCGGATTTTTAAACAAAAAATTGTTAGTTTTGCCAGACAGAGGACTACATTAACATAACACAAAACAATTTTTACCCAAACAATACATCACACCACCAACATTAACAAATTCTAAACTTCTCAGTGATACATATTAACATGTAACTTTAAAAACAGTTCTCTCCTCTACCGTGTTTGTTGTGGCTCGCCCGTTTAATGAGCACATAATATTAAACTGACATCATCATTTTTCCATGTCACATTGCAATTTACTTTTTTCTCTTTAATAAAAACCATCAAAATAAAAAAATACAGACTGCTTACAGTAGCTCTTGTGGGGGTTGTATGTATATCTTGGGTTTGAGCAAAATGAGACCAATTTGCAACCGAGCAAGAAAAAAATAGAATTACAATTTCTTTGCATTACCACCACCACTCAACTTAATTTTTTACGAGCTGTGATATAGGATGTGTTATGGCTATTATTATGTAAATACATACATATAAAAAGTTGCAAATACGTACAATCCTGCAAAAGTGCTATCATTTTTGTAATCAGAGTCAAATCGTTAATTCGAGAATACCTTATTGCGTTTTACAAAAAACGCAAGATTCTCCCCGTAAAATGCAGCATTTGCGTTAAATATCTAATAAAGCACTTAAGATATAATGAAATAAAAATATTTATTTTTATTCAAATACTTTTGATGTAAAATCGAAAATGTAAAAGTTTGTTCTTCATTATACTCATTATATATTACACCGGTTAAATTTTATATGATAAAGTGGACTTTGCCACACTTCAAGCTTATGACTACATTATTACTCTATTTACTGCTTCTGTTGTACTTTTAATGCACCTAAATGATGGACATTTATGTCAAGCGTTCTTATAATGAAATGAACCTCATACATTTATCTTTCTCATGACAGCATATGGAAGAATGCAAATAAAAAACGGAGTAATGTATGCAAAATTGTATAATAATGTTTGATAAAGCTGGTGCTACTGATGAAGACACGATGATGATGACGATGATTCATGTAAAGTAATTTTCGCCTGGAGGAAGAGAGGCGAGAAAAGGATTAGCAATTTTTGCAGCTTGCACAATAAATGGCTTACAAAGTTTCCGGTCTAATGATCACAATATGCAAAAAAGTCTATAGGTATGTGAAGTGCTTACCAAGTTTATAATATATTATAGTAAGTAACGTCAGTCATCAGTGAAAAGAGTAAGCAACTAGATGATACAGAGTGTAAGTGTATTTACATATTTCACCGCACCATTACTCCACAGGATATTGTGTTTCTACAAGAACAACTCGTTATATAAATAAACCGAGTGAACGGGTATGAAAACAAACTTTTGTAGAATTAAGATATACACAAATACATTAAACTTAACCTTATTGTGGGCACATACCTACACACACCTTCTGTGAGCGCGGCATTTACATCCATCCCTTTGCAAATTATATCATTTGCTTGTTTTGGTTTTATGACAGAGCTGAAATATGAAGTGCGCAATTATAACATTTTCTATCTGCTGCAATAATGTACAGTATTTTATATAATATTGTGGTATGGCTTTTGCTGATGGCAGTGCAGATGTAGTAAGCACTTATGAATTTCTGTGTAAATGACTGTGCTGAACCTCCCTATGGGAAATATTAAAAGAGCAATAATTTTTCATGACACTTTAATTTCATTTTTAGTCGGTTTTTATTAAATCCATTTACATGTTTTTAATATCCCACATAAAAAACCTGAGAAGTCATGCAATGAAACACAATATATTGGTGTGTAATGCATTTCATTTCTTTTTCAAAAAAGTAAATCTAAAGTTCTCCATAAGCACTCATTTGGTAACCGAATACAACTTAATTGATGCTGAAGGTCGCGAACCCGCAAGAACTCATAACGCTCGCAGGTAAAAATTCACGCTATTGTAGTACTTCACATGAACTTTTTTCATAAAAAGAAGCATTTAACAGTCATAATGCCCCAATCTATTAACGAATGTTTCATTTTGTTTTTTAGACGGGAGATAAGAAGAAAATAAATAGTAGTACTTTGCAGCATGTAGTCTACCATTTATTCCTGATAAGGAAACATTATTGTTATTGGCGTACGCAACATTTTGCTTTGCTTTTTTGATAGCAGATTGTCCGGGCTCAGCCTACAACAATACCACCTCCAGCCGAGCATTTTCTGATACCATTAATATTTTTTTCTGTTTCCAGTGTTCAAGTTCTTTTTTTGTTTTGAGCTCTCCCTCACTGGGGTTAATTTTTGATAGTGTAGCCATAAGTGCTGCTGGTTGATGTTGTCAGAAGAAGTATGACTCTTCAAAAACCAATTGCACTCTGTGAAATTTTTATATTTCCCCCAGAATAAAAAGAATAAAATGTATAACATTCATATACTACGCAATGTTGACTGCATGAATGCTTGAGAGAGAGAGAAAGAGGATGCATATTATGACTTAAACTAGACCAACGAAAAAATATACGACCATAACTGGCCGATTACGATTATTACGACTAGAATTTAATGTGAGCAGTTAGTTGGTGGTGGAAGTAGTCGGTGGGAGGGAAGTAGACTTGTACGTATTATGAGATGGCTTTTATTACGATAAATAGCATCAAATGGAAAAAATGATATCATATCGCATCAAATCATCATCATATTAAACCATTACATGCACAAGTTATGATCATGCTCTGAAAAGAGTCTCGTCGAGCAGTGTAAAGTAGCTGCGTGTGTGTGTGTGTTCGGCAGCAAAAAATAATATCATCATGACTGTTTCTTCCACTGGTACTTTGTATGTCTTTATAAAAATAATAATGTAATAATCATAATATCATATCATATCATATCACAAAACAGTTTCATAGTCTTTTAGAGCAGTAATGATCTCAACAAGCATCGTCGGATGTAATAATAAGTGAGTGCATGCTCATACAATAAAAAATTTCAAAGCATTTCGTAGCATTTTCTCGGATTGTTGTAGTTGCACAATTTTTTCATATCTTATGATCTGTCTTCAGAGCAAGCTTACAAAGGATTGGCTCCATTGTATAGTACACTACGTCATCATCCTTTTGATATGATAATAGTATAATGGCCGACTATTGTAAAATTGTTTTAGTAATTTTCACAGTAAAACATTTACTGATATTTCTCTGATTCGAACATATTCTTTGACAAAAGTATTCCGTGTTTTACAGTGGGATAAAAAGGATTTTGATGTTTTCAATGAAATGAGGAAATAAGCACTCGATAGAGTATCTAACTAACAATGAACAATCTTTGGCAAATCGTACAAGTTTGCTAATTTTTTATCTCTTCTAAAACAAATCTCGCTACACGCACACCACTATACACACTCATTAAAATCATGTACCTACTTGGAACTGTTGGACCACAGCAAATTTATGATACCTGTCATGTTAAATTAACGGAGAAATTCCCTCGTGTGGTTTACTAACAACAAAATCCAACAAGAAAAAATCCCCTTTTTTCTAAAATATTGCAACATTTTCGGTTGTGATTTTTCACATGAAAAAATTATTTAGTGCTTTAAATTTACTTTACACTTCTAGCAACACTACATTATATTTAAATCCTATAGCATCTAAAACTTTTCACTAAAATCCCAAGTCCCACTCTTCTTCTTTTCATTTGTTGATTATCTGATGATTGTAAATAACATTGTTGTATGCATTTTAATCCTTTTACTAAGCGCAACATTGGTAGCCAAACATTATCATCAAGTGCATTTACAGGAAATCCCTATTACATAGTACGCTGCCCAACTTAAAAACTTCATGTCTTAAAGCCTTCTGTTTGATGTATGCACTCTTGTTTTCTCTGTCTTATGAACTCAGCAAGCGTAAACAACTTGTTTCATTTTTCTCCCTAGATATTATTCGCGAACAAAGTTGGAGTAGGTACGCGCATTTATGGATATCAGCAAGTAAAATAGTAGGTATGCCACCGCTAAAGGAGCTGATTGAGATTCACTCCTGATCACTAGATAATACCATGTTTCGCAGGAATTGCATAGGTAAGGTGAGTAAATGGAAGTTATTTATGCATATTGCAATTCCATGTGATTCCGCAAATAATGTAATTTTACTTCAGCGCATCGTTATCTCGAATGGGATGCAGTTTAACCCTTGCTCCTACTTACTACACTACCACCACTACAATTATCTTTTCTTAATAGCGATCGTATGAACACATATTTTTTATTCATCCAGTCGTCAGAATGAAAGATAGTGAAAATGTGAAAGGTTCACTGAGAAAATAGATGGAAAACATAACTCTTTGAGTATTATTATTTAAAATTAAAATTATAATCAAAGTTTCAGATCTTAATATGATTCCAACATTTGGTTTGACTCAGAAAACATTTCTGCCAATTTGCAAACACTATCGTTATTATTTGTCGGTAAAAATATCACTATGTAGAACCTGTCATACATACTGTTTTGTTGTGATTTCTAGATGTGTTAAAATTCATTAAGCGCAAGCATGCAGTACAACTGCAGTTATCCTGTCAGGAATGCGTGCAATTGATACAATTGTACATTTGCAAAGGATTTTTTCTCCTTTTCAGCAACTATTCAAATATCTAAAATATTCAACTGAGCTGCAATGATGACGATGATTATGCTGGTTGCAGAGAAATTACTTGTACCAATAATGGTAATCTCGTGCACCAACAAAAAGAGACTTGCTCTTGCCAGATTGGAGCCAAGAAAAGACGTTCATAATACCGGCCCTAGCAAGCTGTTGAAATAATGAGAACCCAGAAAACCATAACCACACTTAAAGTATAGTAATTTGAAGATGGTAGAGGGTACAAACAAATAAAATGAAGTGCCGAGTAAATGAACTGCGTATGGCAGAGCACACTATAGTGTAGTAGTAACTCCGAGAAATACAGTCTTTCGTTTAATTAAGGTATGTCTATTTTTCAGCTTTGATAATGAGTGTGGGATTTTGAGTTAATTAATGAAGTTCATCAAAATGACTATATTTTTTTCAGTATGAATATTACTACGCATTCATATGGTTTTATAGATACTAAATACTAAGTATATACCTGTGTATCTAGTGCATTTTTATACTACGCTACAACTTTTTTATTCGGCAAATGGTTTAAGAAACTATAAATAAAACTGTAAAGGTGTAATGCACATAAGACTGCAACAAGCTTTCAACTTGGAATGTTGAATGTTTACACTTTTACACAAACTCATTCCATTCTAGCTTAACTACCTACTACACAGTAAAATTGTTATAGCTGTTTCTGCATTTTTCACCCTTTCGATCACCATCGTCATCATCATGGTCATTATTTATCTTTCTTTTTTACGTCTTCGACGGCGACGAAGACGACGACCGCAAAAGTAATTTCATTTTATATTTTTTTTAGATTCCTCTTTGTCGTCTCCTCTTGCACTTCCATCAACAGCTTAAATAACAGCAGTAGAAGGAGAAATGAAGCTGTAAAAATTCTTTTTAGTGGAACTACTTTTTCTCTTGGAATGTGGAACTGCATTGCAGTTGCCTATCTGCACACTATGATGATGATGTGGTGGCGGTACGGTGTGAGTAGTGAGTAGTTATACCTCGAATGCGAATATGATGATGACGGGTTTGGGCTTTATGCTATTTTATGTACACATTTTTATCTTTATTGTTGTGTGTGTGGCTGCTCAGGTAGTTGCAATTAAATCAAAATACATTCCATTTACTTAATTCCCAACATCCACAATATATATTATACCTAAAAATCCACAGAGAAAAGCCCGATACGATCCACATTACGATAACAGAAGAGGCAGTCAGAGAGTATTATAATATTACATATATTTCAAGATAAAAAATGTATAAAAATTAGATTTTTTTCTGGCATACACATGCATCAGCATAGGTAACATGATGATGCAATTAAAATTTAATTTCCTAATCTGATAGGTACAAAACTGTATTTGTATAGGGTAGCATTCTTGAGCACCAAGTAGTGGACAGGAAAGGAGGGAATACAAGTATGTAACAGTTTTCAGCAAGAATCCTATAAATTTCCTTTGTGAGATAAGCAGCAATAATAATTTTCAATGTGATAAATAAAATAAAATAATGTTTACAGTTTAGAGGCACGTAGAACATGAGCACATATTATGTTGATGACGAATAAATCCTGTTTTTCTGTGGAAAAAGAGTTTTTAAATTATTGATTTTGATATTTTTTGTTGTTGCTTCAAAAAAGGATTCACATTTTCTTTGGGTCAATCGTCAACAATTTTATTGTTTCTTGGAATATTTGTGCTGATAACCAATCTTTAATGATTGACATAACAGGATTGTCAATTAATTGTTTGCGCTTTGGTCAAGTATAAGACATAATCCACCCTTTTCAGCTACCCCAGCATTTATACAACCAGGAACTAATTATATAGTTTCATGATGGCTTGTCATGCTCACGCTAAATTTTACGATACAATGATCTACTAATAAAGTGTAGAAAGGAGAATTTTATCTTTCTACGGCACTATTCAGAAGAACTTGTGGCGCTTCCCTTTGCAGCAAACCCCTCAAGTAAATTTTATGATTATTTAAATTAAATTGCGGAAAGGCATCCTTGAGCACACAAATATTTCAAAACGGCAATTGAGTACTGAACAGTAGCAACAAGAGCTGTGAGTGTTTAGACCCAAGATGATAATATAAAGCAGATAAGAAACTTTTTATCTCCTGATATGATGGGGTTGCAAATAATTTTGTTGGAAAATTGAGTGGGAATCTCAAGCTGGAGGGAGCATCATTAAATTCGATAGTTTATTACAACACGATTGAAAATCAAATTAAATTGATCCAGTTTTGTTTGCCATGCAGAAGATATCAAATGCAACGGAGAAAAGATACATGATTTAGCTACTGAACTTGAATTTGATTAGTTCGCAGGGTAAAATTGGTAGATTGTGTTGGTTATTATTTTCTCTTGACTGGCAGCAGGACCAAGAAGCGATAATATTTTAAAGAAGTGACGGTAGTGCCATTCCACGCAACACAACAACACATTTCTATGCGAATGCAAGGTGAACGTAACCTATAATCCGTTTGATGGTCCAGTTCATCTGTGAATTCTTACATTAAAGTTGATCACGCAGCTCAGTAGCATTGTTTGCTGGATATCATGTAATTTGCTCGCTTATGATTTTCATTGGTTTGATCTAAAGTATCAGATATCAGGAAAGCCACACTAACCACCGGCCTTAGAAAAAGGCAACTGCATTGCAACCTCTTTAAATTATAACTTTTTGTTCAGTCTATTATAATATGCAGTTTGTCTGAACTGCATATTCTAAGTAATCTAAGTGCGTATATTTCTTTCGTCTTGTCATTACCTCCGCCACTAGCAATATCATCATCATGTGAGTGGTTATCTCATGCAGTGACATTCAATATCTTCAATCGGAAACAAGATCTAGATGAAGGCTTCTTTCCATTTAATTTTATATAGGCCATTACAAAAGTCGGCACTTCTTTTCCATCTCTTGAGACGCAAGCATTAAACATATAACGCATAATAGAAGTTAAACTCGTCCAATACAGACTGCCATAATCCTTCCAAGGAACAAGAGGCAATGATTTTAATACCCGACGACAAGTTCAAGAGCAATAATTATTAATCACCTTTATAAACGAAAAACAAGAGCAGCATCAGCGGAATCACACATCCCACCACACCGTCAATATCATAAACTTACACCAAACCTGGTTAAAATGATCCACAAAAAGTCAGCTCCCATTTTTTAAGCACTGCACAATTTTATACAAGCAGCCACTAGACTTGCGTCATAAACAAAACTCAGTGCGGTGCAGTGAAACATAAAAATCCTCTGCGGTGATAATAACAACGCTGCAATTGCAATTGTATTGTTGCAACTGGATCTATAACAATAAAGGTCTCATCAGAATTCTCTTTAGAAACTTTCTTGCTCATAGTTGTACTGTATCACATCGCTTCTTCTAATCTGCTATTTTAATATGTTATTTAAATATGCGCTTTTATATTTGAAAAGTCTATGTAGCCGTTTTGAGGAAAAAGAAACAATAATCCATAAAATGTAATTTTTATAATGCCCCATACAACGTAGGAAAGCGAAACAACTGCTAATATGTATACCTGCGTATGTATCAATATGATGATAGATTAGAGGAAATACCTTATAGCCTAGTTTTTGTTTTTAAAAGTTACGAATATAATATTATCGATTGTTTGGAAGCACATGGAAAGGAAGAGAACGGATACGTAGGAACCGAACCTTCTCCACCGTAAAATAACTCTTTGCGTCACATCTGCTTAGCTCTCTGGATAACTCTAATGATATGCATCACGGATGGATTACTCTTTTGTTGTTATTATGATTAAAATTACTATTTTCAGTATGAGAGAGAGAGAGATCCGTTTCATTTGAATATCCTACTTCCTCTTGGTATACGAGGTGTCTTCCTTGCTCCATTGTCGTATTTTGTGCAAGTGCAAGTAACGACTTTGACTCATATGCTTAGAATTGTTTTCCATCCCTCCTCATTGCATGGATGGATGGAGTAAATGGACTGTAAAATTCTTTTATCTTCTTGACAAACTTGATTTTGGAGGAAAGGGATAAAGATGAGGAGGCGACAGACTTTCGAACAGCTTGTGGAGGATTTTTATATCTGGTTAAAATAATATATGCTTATCCCATACCGATGCACACTATCATCAAAATATTATACTTAAAGCCTCTTATAAATAAAATTACCCATGGTTAAATCAGCTAATTACATAATTTTATTATCATCCATACGGATGAAGCGATTCGAACACAACTGGAAGATCAGAGCAGGAATTACTGGTCAGGTTGACTGTTATATCTCTTAATTATAAACAAGCGTAACTGAATTGTGGGTTTTTGTGGTTTTTGCTCCGTTTACAGATATGCTTACATATTGTGGCCTACAGCGGAAATTATATAATATCTATGACCTTCATCATCAACTTTTAAAGCGAAACCATAATTTATTATTCAAATTCTTACTTTTAGTTTCAGCTTGAAACTCTAACTTAGGCATTGTTCAAAAAGAAATTCAGGTGGGTTCGTCCCAGTAATCCAAGTAATTAAGTCATTCTATTACCACAACATCACAGACTTTTGCGTATTATTACGTAAGACTATTGGTTATTGTTATGAAAAAACTGTTTCATTGTGTAAAAATGCAAACGCTGTGATCGGTGGTTGTGCAGTACATTTTAACAAATTATTAGTTCAAACCTCCCACAGGACGGCCCTCAGACAAATGTGTAAACAATGTTATTACTTTTCATGACGGCTGCCCAAAAGGAGAAGAGAATGAGAAAAAGCAAAAAAAAGTAGTGAAACTTTATTTTATTATCTAATCGGCTTACATAAATTTATTAAAATTGTCAAAATCCCTTTCCTCCTTTCTTTACCCAACTCAATGAATATCTTAATTTCTTTTAGATTATGTGGAAGATTAAGAACGCTTTGACTGTACCGTTCTTCTAGGGTTCGTTCCGTTCTTTTTAAACATAAAAAGTACGATAATGCATCACAATGCATCAATGAACCGCCCGTTTTCCGCCTCAAAAATGAAATGGTACGAGAGTTCTGACATAAAGCTTTATTTCTCGTGCGTGGAAAGAAGAACCAAGGGCTTTTTTCAAAATGCATTACATTTTGTAAGAAAAAATAGTGTAATCCTATTTCAGGCATGCTCCTTATTCTTTTAATACAACTTGTGTTTCAGATATACACTCTCTTCCATAGATTCATTGTTAGTTGGTTGAACTTGACTGAACAAAACAGTAAAACCCTTTTTCCGATAATGTTTCCAAACAAAAGCCACAGTGGGTCTCTCGTAAAATCTCTATATACTGATGAGTCTACTATATTACTAGAGCATAATACATGATCGACAGACGGAGAAAAACTCATAGTTTTTTCTTTCTTCTTCTTACGCACTACCTTGAAACTCATTTCACGTGGTTTTCAAATTGCGGTCTGAACATTAACGATAAAAACTACTCTCTTGTCGATTGCGGTTTTTTATTCCATGAGCTCTGCTAGTTATAGCCAATGCATCTCTATTATGCCTGTCTGTCAGCTTTTTAAAAGCCTGTTGCAACTCAATACACTTCAATTTTGTCTTGCGGTTTAAGTAAAAAGAGTATACATTTGTGCTTCCATGCAATGTAGTAATCACCACCTAGAAAAACTTTATGCAAAGGGAAACACCATACATACACCACACGACTTGGTATTGTAAAGGAATTAAGATAGAATCATAACCAAAATGTTATTTCTTGCAAATACTAAATCTCTAAAAGAGGGGCAATGCTAGAGCAATTTGAGCATTGGATCGGATAATGATCTCACGGAGATCTACATACATCTAAATATATTATAGCAATCGGGCATCGAAATTAACAATGTTTGTTCATGTATCATGATGGGTGAAAAGCATAATGCCGGTCATTGGCAGTCATAAATACGGATTAAATTTTTATTGACAGACAAAACCTGGAAATTGTAAAGATTGATTGTACGGCCCAATAAAAATCGATAAAAAACTTTGTGCTAACATCAATTCAATCAAATTCAAATTAACGAGAGAGGAGAAATTGAATGAATGATCTTATAGCTAGAATGGGTTGTCACAAAAAATGCTTACCTGTAATATGGGAATCCCTGTGGAACGTGAAGATCCATTGGCATGGGGTGATGTGAGGGATGATGATGGGCAGCGTGAACATGCCCAGGGTAGCCATCTCCTGGTCCCATCATCTTTACAATATTTCTTGCTACAAAAATACTGTTCTTTTGAGATTTAAAAACAGACTCACACAAAATGAGTCTAAACTGTTAACAATATAACCAGTTTTTGGTAGTTCTACCTTTGTTTATACGTATCTTGTACAAAGAGTTACACAATCAAACGAAATTACTATAATGGCGAAAATTGAGAAAAATACTGGAAATCGTAAGAACAATGTAACTGCTGCTGCGATCCGAGTAACATAATAACAGTTGTAGCAATGCCATTGGCCTGAGTTGTGCTGTGTAATAATGGTTCCAATTGTTGTGGGTGTATGGAAGACTTACTGTTGGTGTACTGCAATCTCAACTTTTTCCTTTGAAAGTTGAGAATTAGGCGATGATCGTCTTGTTATCTTACTGCAACTTTAATACAATGTTGCTGGGTAGTTTTTTATATTGCGATTTTCTGAGCTCTCGGCTTTATAATAATTGAGGGGCTGTTCTCCAAGATATGTTATTGCTGGTTTGTGAATACTGCTGATGGGGATGACGAGGATAATGTGAGAGAGGTAAAAAGTAATACAAGTCGCAAGATTTCCCCCTTCTTATGTATTCTCAAAGTTAATGAACATGATGATTATTGGTATTGCACACCGAAAGTCATTTACTTCATAAATCTGTCAATACTCTAGAAGCTTCATGAATGCACAAGGAAATCTCTTCTAACTTCTTGTTTGCAAGTTCAAAATGCTGAAGCTGTCGTTGGTTCTACTTCAACTCGAGCATTTAAAGTATAATGGCCCTCTTTGCCAAAAAAAATGAATTTCTTCATACACAACCTCTCTAAACGGAAATGAGCACACAAGCCTTTTTTCTCGGAGGAGTGATCATAACAATATTACAAATTGTACTGGTGAAAATCCCCACTCTCTTCTTGTTTGCCGCAAAGACTCCAATAATCATAATAATTGTAATAACTTGTGTGAGATGATTTGACTTTTCATTCTACTGCACTGTCTTCTGTATTTTCTACACATATTATATTGGTATCATCATTGGAAATATAACGGACGCTTATTAGCACAAGATCTATTAGATTGGTTTCGAGTCACGACAAAATGCTACCAAGCAGTGAGCTAAAAATTATCGAACGCTTTTAATGAAAATAGTTTCTTAGTTCATCAACAAAGAAACAAATCATTCGGTGATAATCATTGGAAAATGAATATTATGTTCTCGTCTATTGCTAGCTGAAAATATTTAGTGCATTTAGCACATCACGTTTCGAAAATAAACATCAGAAGTAAGTGGTCGTCTTTTACATTTGATATTGTTTCAATCAGCATTTGATTTTAACTAGGCTGAGTAAGTCATGAAATTGATCTTCGTGTTCACTCCTTGTTAACAAATGGGAGTATGAAAGGAGAGCAAGTGAATAAGGTAGCAAGACAAAATCAACTAACGAAGATATACACCAAGATTGTTTGCTACTGATATGATTTGATACTTTTTAATAGATCGATTTTGCAGATAAAGCTGAATATCTGCAAAAGCCTTTCAACTTAAAAATGTAATACAGCAGCAAGGCAGTCGAAAAGGTTTTTTTAATTCAACCAAAGGAAACGTGACACAATCAATAAGATTATATTGCTTTTTGCCTTTTCAAATATCCAGATGTGAAATCAATTTTATTATTAGGTATTGTTAGTTTGAAACTATGAATCAAAATTTTCTGCTACCGAGATTCCAAACTTGTAATCAGAACAAATGATCAGTAAATGCGAACGAAGATAAGAAGAAATAATAGTGAATATTTAGGTTCTCCTTTTTATTTCAGTGCGGAGTTGTATTCACATGTATCTGTTTTGATGACAGTGCTGGCGGACCGGCCAAGCAGGATTTTTTCTTAGCGCATAAAGTCACCAAATAATGGTAAATAAAGCAACAAATGTCAATTGCTCTGGTACTTTATTATGGGACTTGCCTCAGATTAGAAACAAGCTACACATAAAAACACAAACAGTGCACCCAACACACTTGCTCAAGTTTTCTCACATGCACCCAACAAATATGAAACACCAAAAGTATTACTTATAATTTTTTGCAGAATAATCCAGTCACGCAACGCGAGTGAACTTTATTTCGAAGGAAAGTATAACATTCACTATGTCGTATGTGTGGGTATGCGTATGGAAAAACAATTGTCAAAATTCCCTAGGTCAGTTCCTCTTGTCTCGTTGATAGTATATAATTCAGTATTCCATTCATTCAACTTTGGCACTGACAGAATTCCCAAGTAGCTATGCGTATTTAGGTGAGGGTTCTCCCTCTCCACGCTACCAGCAGAATTTTCACTGTTCTTTTTTTATCCTTTTTGCATGCACAACAACAAAACTTGGCTTTTTTATTTCTCCTTCCTGACTTTCATCCTATTTTACTCCTGTGGCTTATCCAAAGTCCCTTTCCAAAATGAATGGCTTTTACAAACTTTTTTTTTCTTGGCTTCTGTTGATGATGTTCTATATATTTTTTGGTACGTGTACGCAGTATGGAATAAGTGTACGTGTGTGTGTGGCGTGTGGTTTTCCAAACAACAAGTATTTTTTTCAGGGGGATAAATCCCTCAATGATAAACTGGAGTCATTGGTAGAATATCAATAGGAAGCACGACCCAAAGAGTGAGGAGAAAGAAGTTGGAGCTGGTTCAATGCTGCTCCAATATCACTGCATACTTCTATCGTCTTCGTCATCAGCAGCTGCAATGGCACAGAAATAAAGTTTGTCCTCCTACTACCAACAACAGCAACAGTACCACCACCACCAGTAGTAGCACTACTGGTGCACTTTGGCATGATTTTCTTTTGCTCAACTTTAGACAATGCTGCGAACGTGTGCACCCCCACACATACAAACACACAAGACGATCAAGCTGGAGAACTAACTGGAGAAGAAACTTGAGCGAATATGAACCCTTGTCACGTTAAAGTCAATCAGATTGTGTTCACGTACACACAATGGCTTATATATGTGCGTTTACGTTTGAGGAAATAATGTTAGTGGTGATGATGATGAGAACGGGGTATAATAATACATACATAAAATATTATCCCGGCACTGCGTAAAAAGTGCAGTTTTCCACTGAATTTTTTACAGCAAAGTCCGTGCACTCACGCACCCACAAAACTTGTAAGTTGTTATGAACTAAAGGTTCGATTGTCAGATTTTTTCTCGGGTAACCTTCAAAATGTTCTGAGAAATGTGCAAGCAAAATGCTTAGTAATTAGATTTCAAGTTCATGTGAAACTGGTAATTTATTTTGCTATTCAATTCACAATAGTTACTTTTTAATGGATTTTTATTTTGTAAATAAATCCGATTAAAGAAGTTTCTCAATCAGATTAAGGCGATGCAGTGTTTGCTGCAATAACAACCTGACTGCTGTTCACAAGTATGTAAAAAGTGTAGATGGATCGATGTGCAAGAAAATTTATCTCATGGAAAGGTACACAATCTTGCAAGATGATCAATCGAAATAATGGAGGAATTCCTTTGAGAGATTATAGCTACACTGTTGACTGACCATTGACCAGTTTAGTTGATAAAAATGAAATAAAAGAATCAATGTCTAATCATGATAATCGTAATATTGCCACATTAATCCCCACAATGGCATATTTTCTTATTCTATCGTCTGGATTCTTGCTGTAATCCGCAAAAGTATTCAGCTTATTTGATAGGCTTAAATGCTACCGGTGTTCAGATGGCCATGCAGGAATGCAATCTACTGTTCGCACTATTCAAGTATTTGATAAATCAGCTTTTCAATCATTGCCATTGTAAAGTAGAACTCTTTTAACAACATACAGTTACCTAAGTTGTTTTACGAGCAACAAAACTCACGTAAACTGTCAACAAATAAACTGCACATTTGCACATTGAATTATTTATTGTGTTTCACTCATTTAAAAATTGGACAAAAAGCTTTCACTTCCTTTCCTATCCATTACTTTTCTTGTTTCTATTTATGTGGTAATGTTTAGATAACATTTTTTGAATAAAAACGGTTTTGTCTCTTTTTTTCGTTGAAATTAGATAAAAAACGAGTGATGTCCATGCATTCTCAATTGCACTCAAACAGAACAGACAACCAGACAGATAAGCAAGCAGGCAGCTTGTCAGTTTCACACAGTTCCACATGCACCAAGCAAGTGAGTGTGTGCTTTTGAAAAGTGATGCTACAGCCGTTTATGCTTTGTTGTAGAAGTGGTTGCTGGTGATGAGGAATGGGCCACCAGATGAAAAGCACAAGTCAGATGCGCTGCTTGATGTAGTAAAGTGAGGTGAGCTGAAGCACAAAATATTGCATTGTGAGAACTAACGCTGACTTTTCGTGTTTGTCTGTGTAAATGATATGGAATAAAACAGTAACTTTACTATAAAATCCAATGCAATATACCTACATGAAGTGTACGTATAACACCTTCAGTTCACTTTCCGATTCCTTTCGTTGCTGACCAGGCAGATCAGAGAGAGAGGTTTAATTCGTTCTTCTTCAGAGCAAGCGGACGATGTGTGTGAGAATGTAAATGCTAACTTGAAGCTTAACATGGAACGGAGTCTGATATAAAGGAAAAGTTGTTGGGTGGGAGTTGTGGCCAGTTTTCTAGATGTTTGGACATATTATACAAGAACCACACAGCTCAGTACGCAAGCAATGTGAAACAAAATGCAATAATGCCGAAAAAAGCTACACACGCAGGAAGAAAACACCAAGAAATTGAGTTGGTATATAAATGTTGCATGGGTATACTGAGATACAAGTTGATGGATAGAATACCGAAAACTCATCTTCTACTGCGAATAAGGGTATATAAGTTGTAATACAAGTAGGAATGAAAAAGGTTCAAACATACATTTATGAACAAATTTGCGGTAGTCAGCCTGATACAGAGCTGTCGATGTAAACGTGCTGAATTTATAGAGACATATGTAGGCTCCAGATATAGTTTTGAGTTTTGCTAAAAATGGTAGAACTGTGCACATCTGTGCAATGGAAAACAAACCTTATCCTTATCATGGGCCGTAGTTGAGTACTTTTGTCTGTACCTAATAATTTCATCATGATTTTTCTCCTATTCCACAGCGCCTACTTCCTTTTTAAAATGAAAGCAGAAGCGATACGAGTTGGAGCCCTTGCACACATGTTCTTTTGCACTTTCTTTGCTATACCTTCAGATTTCTTGCTGTCTGTGATGATGAGGATGATGATAAGATGGCAAAGTGGTGCAGTACACTCTATGATTTTTTCATGATGATATGATGACGACGCGATGATGAGATCATGTTGAGAGTTCTAATAAGACCAGGCTCTTTCGTCTGGTTTGTGTAATATGCTGCATTGTCCTATACTGTTCATCTTTTCACTGTTGTTGTATGCGTGTCTGTGTTGAAACATAACTTTGCTAGTAAAGAGGAGGGCGGACCATTACATTCCCGCCGATGGGTTGGCTTATTTCACGCGCAACTCGACCTGCCTCCTAGTATACCTTGCTGTAAGTTATTGTGATATGCTTCGTTGCAATATGAGCATTCGAAGTAATATTGCACTAAAACTCTCAGCAGAAAGCAGAACTTACGGTTGCACAACATAGCTTCTCTGTAGAACATTGTGCTGAGCTTCACGAAGATACAGATCATTTTCACCGACCATTGAGTCCACAGTTGTACGCCAGCAGTTGCCAGATGAAGATCTTGTGTATATATTTGCGTATGCATGGTTAAGCTTTTGACGAGAATGATAATGATGATAAAAGACTTCTCACCAAATTTCTCAAGCTTTCACTGTTCCTTTGCTGCTGATATAATTAGCACACAATCTATTCCTGGGATGAAAGAATGCCCAATTAAAAGTGCATTGCTAAAGCAATTATTTCTAAAAATGTGGTAAAAATAGACTTAAAGTTGACGTGAGAAGGGAGTGCAGAGGCAGGTTGGGGCTGTCGGATGTAAGATGAATGGATACATAATTTAACCGTGAACCAAACACTCGACGTTATTTATATAGGATGGGGAAAAGGAAGAGTATTATATTACCTTTGCCCACATAAATATTCGTTGTGTGCGTTAAATGGTCCATCCTGGTCATAAGTATGCCAAGGGTCAGTTTGTTTTTTATCATCATCGACTTTTACAGCCGCTATAATAATATAAAACATCGGCTTTTCCCCTTCTGTCTGTCTCACTGCAATGGAGAGAGGATGTTAGCTTTTAATGCTGTTTTACGATGAGCAGTGGTCAAAACATGACGATCCGAATGATTTCCCAGCGTTGTTGCCGCTGCAAACAGCAATGAACCAGATAATTGATGCTATATGTATGCTTATGCTTATACTGAACAGACAGGAGACAAGAAGAAGCTGACTAGAATATGGGTAGATGTATGGAAAAATATGAAAACGTGAAGGTTGAGGTAACTAGTAAAACTTTTATAGTAAGAAAGTGGCAGTTGTTTTGTACTTTTGTAGTAAGGAGAGTATAAGGTGTGTAATAAGGAGCATGATGAGGTCAGTTCGGGTTGGCTATTTTTTCCTCTCTTTTTTTGATCCAGGAAGATAAATTAGAACTTGATCCAGCTCATTCATAACATTTAAAAAACCAAAATGCATATGGAAGAAATTTTAATGGTATTATACGATGAACACATTCTCACAGTAAGGTTCTCGATATAGTTTCAGCAATGATGGTTAATTCATATGCGCAGTGACCGGATATAACTTGTTTGGCGCTTTTGATGATGATGACGATCGTCAACTTGAAGGGAGCTTCCTTTGCTGGTGCATAATTTTCAATTTATTATTCATCTTTAAGTTACGGTTACGGCTTGCAAGTCGTAGGTTGTAGCAGAATTCTTGAATTGATAAAACAATACTACCGACTTTTTCAAGAATTCATTCAATGCAAACACGCAAAAAGGTCCTAATTTAGAGGAATTCTGGTATTCATTAATAAGTATTCATCGTAATCATGTCTCTTTTCTTAAATTACTTTTAGTGCGAGAGTACTGCAGCATTTCCAAAATAATCGTTTGTTCCACTGCTGCATTATATAAAAATTTACATGCAAGACAGGATAAATTGTTATTAACATTTTTCGCTTATTCCTTACTTAGCTTCAAAAATGTATTCCAATGAACGACTTAAAATCTAGATGGATACAGCAGCTCTAGAAATTTCACTACCCTCACTTAAATTTCATACCAAAAGTATTTTTATCTCTTTCGTTTTTGTTAAGAAGTGTGAGAGGCTGATATCTGCATTCTACCTCATCGTTTTACTCGCTCATTCCTAAAAATTTAATTTGAAGTAATTAGGCACAACCCATATTCACAGAATTGCCCTCTTTGAGTTCAGCCTCCTTTTTCATGTGCCCATAAAAACCGTAAGCTTTAAAAATTAGTATTATGAATGTAATGGTGATGTTTCAAGTGGATCTACTAGTGAGGAGCGGAAAGCATTTGAGAACTCTCTGTGAGATGATGTGATGCATGCGCACGTTTCAAGCATATTTATTGTAAGTATCAACATATTAAAGCTTGCGTTTATTGAGATATCCGCCCACATAAACTCTTCTTTGGAATGAAAGCTCTCTCTCGTTGGCCATAAATAATCAGGAGGGTCGACAAGAAAACGCTGCTTAACTCATTACATGCTTTTAATACGTGTACTTTGCGGCAGTTTGAAAAACTTGCAGGCATACCTTTTTAATAACTGGCTAAATAGCGTCAACGAGATGAGTGTTTGACACGAAATGTTTTTTGATGGCCCATGCAATGCGTAGTGTCATGCAACAATATGAGATTCAATTACTTTTTAGAAATTTTCTAGAGTTTTAAGATTCCTTATTCCATCTCCATAAACCTGATATGTGGGGCTCAAGACTGAGTCACAGATTGATTTCTTTTTCTTTAGATTGTGTTACTTTTCATTGTACTTATTAATAAATTTTATTTTATACTCATCCAATGTCTATGTAAATTTGTAGAATATTGTCCGATCTCTCAACAACGGATCGTGCTGAGATGACTAATGATATCGAATTATGTTTGACCACTCCAGGGAGTCGCGTGCCATAGAGAAATTCCCTTGACTTTTCGTCTTCTCAGGTTACAATGCTGTTATGCACCGAGTATCACTGAAATTGTACACTGAATTAACACACCTGAACTTTGCTCACCTTTCATATCTCGATATGCCAAATGCAATTTACAATTGATTATTGATTCAACTAAATGTAAAGTATCCGGTTTTCAATTTTTCTTGTCAGAGATAGCCAATAATATATACACCGATATTGTCTTGTCAGCAACACTTGGATTGTATTCTATAGCTATTTATATTTAAATGTTTATTGTGAATCTGAAACCATTCTCAACTATATAGCCCTGATCGAATTAGGCATACACATGCTGGTGCAGTTACTACTATGCAAAATTTATTTTGTTTGCTTTATGAACATTCATTACCTGCATTGGTTAATGTATTTTAAAGAATCCATGAAGGAAGTATGTTGTAAAAAGGTATAGTACATCCCACGAAATTCAACATGACAATAATCATTAATAAGTTTCAACTTGGTATTTTTCATGCAAACATAATTTCTCAATTCGTCAAGCAGTTCAACAGTGTTACTTGTTGTATTCGTGAATGAATCTACACATGGTTTACACTCATACATGCTAGGTGCAAGTCAAGTTGAAAGGAACAAACTCTGATGAATGAATACCTCCAAGAATTTTGAAGGAACCTTTTTAATATTGAATGAGTGATGTGGGTATATTTTAATGATTTTTAGACACTTGAAGCTTGAACTCATGTAGGGTAGAGTATCATCGTTTCACGGATCAATACTCCATTTTAATCTTGTTTGTACCTACAGAGTTGTCTTGTAAATCTGACACAAAGGCAAGGCGGTGTTGGTGCTCTATGCTGGGCACTTTTAAAAGAATAACCCCTTCCATCATTGTAAACTTAACTGACCAACAAAACCAGCTTAGCTAGCACCAATATCAGCACTCAGCAGTATGTACCAACGTGTACGTTACGGAAGTTTATTTTTTTCAATATTTTCTTTTTTCTTCAAGAGCTCATCATCAATATTGTTGATCGTGCCAGGCGAAATCTGGACATGTTTTGACACACCTTCAGCAAGAGTTTGAGTTATCTGTGAAACCTCCCACGTGGCACAAAACGTACATCACATACCTCAACCTTGTAGTGTTACATGCAACTACATTACATTAAAATCATGTAAAACCACACACATTATCAAAAATGCACGCAAACAATCAGTCAAACTTCAATCTTCTCAATCCAACGTCAACATTTCCCATCCTTAGTCCAAACCTTATAGCTCATCACACATAATTTAACATAATATACAACGTGAAATACATTTTTCTGCTAAATGATGTTCTATCAATTTTTGATGTTGTTGTTATTTATGAAAAATGATTGTTGTGCAGACAAAATAAAATCGTGATCATATTTGTGGAGAATTTTTCGTAGAACTCAGAAAAAACGATGTTCTACACTGGTTTCTAAACAATATGGATGGTCATGCAAATATGTGTGGTCGAATCAAATTTGAAATGTACACATGAATAAGATTTTTGTGTTCAATTTTATAAAATACCCAACATGCATGTATGTTTAACATCTTCAAACATTTGATTCGTGTTGCGTTTTTATGAACGGAAGGTTCCACTAAAGAATGAGCAAAGACTGAAGTTCTTGATGAAAATAATGATGCTGCTGATGAATGTGTCATTTAGAAATTGTGGAAGGTGTATTTTTGTCCTGTGGACTTGGCTATGCGAGTGACAATAAAATAAGCCTCTACCTTAGAATCTCTCAGATAACCCCTTTATTTTTTCTATAATATTGGTATATTAAAATTACCCTCTACTACTGCTACTACAGTTTTAATACATACTATGCCAATGTTAAATATTCATGTACCTTGGAAGCGGACTAATGAGAAACATACGGCATGCAGCAGCTAATAGTTTTGAACTTGAAAAAAATCGAAACAAAATCTCTGAAAGAAGGCGAGATTTATTACCTCGTCATAAAGCCATTCTAGGTTGTGACAGTTTGTAATAAAATAATAAGTATAATGAATTGAGCCGAGTGTAGATCAGTAGAAGACGAGTGCCTCCCAGTGTGAGCGCTCATTGGATTATAAATCTGACACGACAACTCCTAATTTGTCAAAGCTACTTATTTACATGTATTCACTCACATCACATATTATTATGGTTACACGAGATATGCTTCTGATAAATACGAATATATGATGTGTGAGTTCCTCTGTGGTTGTGTTTCTTCTTTGGTCTTACAAGTAGAATCTACACTTACACTTTACACAGTACATCCGCCAGCTAACAAACTACATCCATAACTCTGGTTTTGTACATAGGTTGTCCGTGCACCTTATTTTTCGTATAACTACTATTATACATTATACGAATAATATTTTACATATTTGAATTCGTCATATTATGATTACCTCATTTTTTCACTAGCGCTAGAAAGCATGGCCGCCAAGCAGTATATATACAATAGTATTAATAACAGTTAGTCGTCAAAATATTATTATCGCCATTTCACATGAAAGCCCATCGCTTGAACTGTTAGATTTTTTTATTCCTTGAGAACATGATCCGGAAGGTACACTTGTTTTCTCGCACAAAACCGTCCCAGCATATAAGTATGTATGACCACCAAACAAGCTAAATTCAAGTGGCTTTGGCATTTTTTACGTTTACCGTCGCATAGTCTACCTTGTCAGAAAGTTGGACTGTGGTAGTCCATTGGACCAACTGACTGAGCGACCCCGTCGGTCGGTCTCACTTTCCTCCAACAATGCTCAAGTATGCGCGTACAACACTGAACTATAAAAACCAAAACCACACACTGTTCGAATGCTTTTTAATGCCATGTTAAATACATGTTGCATTTTTCATTGTTGTGACTGTGATTGTGATGTGCATACCTACCAACGTGCTTTTCCTAGTCATAAATAAGGAGAACGCGCCGACAAAACGATTCTGCTCTTCAGATTCTGGTGGAATAGTATCACTTTCATGTAATGGCTTCCAAAACTCCAAGTTGGCTTCAAAAAATTGAATTTTACAAAATATATGATAATAATAATAATATACTTGTTACATAAAACCGTGCATGATTTGCTTAACAATTGAGTTGAAACAAGAAGTCCGATGCGGTTTAGACAGTAGGCAGTCATCAGTCATTCTACATTAGTGATATTTCTTACAGTTTTAAAGTACAAAGTCAGATAGATATTTGATTATCATAATATAAATATGTGATAAAACATTGCATGTGGACAAAATATGGGGTAGAATAAAGTATTACGTTATTGTTTACATTACATCATTACATTTTTATCATCTAATCAAAAAATTTTTGCGTCAAGATGGATTAATCAGAGTTGACCTTTGCAATGATGCTTGTAAATATGTTATGCTGTACGTCTCCAGAATCGTCAATATTCAGAAACGCTTTGCAATACAATTCTCTAGCGTTAGTAATACTCATTGAGTCATTTAGAAAAAAATTACTTCTAATTTTTGTAATTCAATTGTTTCAATTTTTCAACAAGTTAAAAGGCACGTAGGCATACATAATGCTAATTTCATCTGTCATTGCTTCTGGTGGCACAAAGCCAATAAAGCAGTTTAGTTGATGTCGCTCACTATCAATGAATTCGGTCATAACCTATGTTTTATTAATGTATAGAAATGAAAAGCTTTGGTTGCATTTCTTTCGTTAAGAATACTTTATTGTTACACAAAATTGCTTTTATTCCAGTAGTTTCAGCATGGATTTTTCCAGTCTTGATATAATAGAAACTCACAAATCTCACTGCTAAGGCTAAAGGTGTGACTAAATGCCTCGTTAGCTAAACCTACTTGTAGTGCATACCCTAAATAATGTTTTGATGCTTGTCTGGTTGACGCGACGCATTTATACAGTGCAACTCTTTCAATTATTTAAAACAAAATAGTAGTAACACATGCAACACAAAGACGCAAGCATAAGCAAGTAAACGAATGCCTGCTATATGATCATCATCGTCATTACAATCTTTTGAAACATTTATCATGTGTCAATTTATATGCAGATTAGTGACGATAAACATCAAAAAAATTTGACGGTGAATTCCTAAGAGTATATCGTCTTTTCTATATCACTCTCGTTGTAATGAATAGGTTTGAGAAGAATTGGATGGAAGCTTGAGGCGAAATGCAAATATGTGATACATTTTTTCTCGTGTAGAAAAATAGATGAAAGAGAAGAGACTAGACCACTAGTTACGAAAACGATACATATTTATGCACATCAACGTTATCTCAAAGTAAGCAAAGGATAGCTTACCTAAGATACCTACAAACAGCGCATTTAACACTTACTCTTTACTCTTACAATCCAACTTGAACTCATGTTTTATGGAAAAGCAAAAACTCATATTTTTATGTCTGCTTGAACTAAAATCTTATTTCTTGAAAGCATTATTGAAAAATATGCAAAGATACTTGGTCAAGAAAGGTATACAAAATCATATTGGCACAACATTTATAATTTCATTTTCATTTGTAATGTGCAAAGCTGTATCATTACAACTGCATTAACCTTTAGCTACGCCAAACACTTCCCTGACATCTACGCTCTAATACACATCAAAATTCACTAGGTATATAGTAATGTGCCATTTTAAATGAGGAAAACTTTTATCCACAGTTGCAAAAGTGAGAAAAATATAAAAATGATGCATCACTCGATTTACTTCTTTTTAATGCCTGCGTTGCGTACTGTAAAAATCAAAACAATCTCATGTAAACTGTCAAAGATTTTTTCGTCTCTGTGAACCTGAGTGAAAATAATAGGTATGTATATCGTCATCACATCATCATCTTATGTATCAATTCGAGTGCACACAGTGGTAAAGTCTTGGCATATAGTTTTAAAACTTTGTAGAATTTGTCGGGTGAGAAATATTGTGGCTGCAACGTTATAAAATATCTCTTAGAAATTAGCTACCTAGATTCGTGGTGAAATGATAGAAATGTACACATTAAGAATGTACCCATGCATTGTATGCACTTGATGTGCCTGTCAAGTTGTCGTCCATGTTATTATAATGTTACCCAAGGTGAAGTCTATTCACACACATCAACCTTATTGCAGGTTTGAACTTGTATCAGCACCAAACTATGCATAAGTAAGTGTAATTTGTGCAACATTTTTTGTCATGTTTATTATCACACTGTATGTCGGTATGAGTAAATACGTGAATAAATAAAATGAAAATGAGCGGAATCGGATGCGCTAATATATAAGTCAAAGAAGTAAGCGATTCGAGTTAATGGAAATCGTGAACATTTTCCGATGTCGGAGTGACAAGTTGAATTGGAACAAGCAGGATGCTCATTTCATCATGACTGTAATGAACTCTGAGTGGACATGAGAATAGTTTTGCCACAACCAACAACCTCAAAACAATGTTGTGCAGCTACATGTACAAGTACAACACAACAAATTCAAGAAAATGCAATGCAAGCCCAGAAGCAGCTTTACCAAGCAAACAAATACCTAAATATAAATAAATAAATATTTTCTCATATAACCCAAGTGAAGCGGAAATATCATGTCATTTCCATGATTTTTTAAAGGCAGAAAATGGAAAAATGCAAACAATAATCTAAAATGAAAATATAAGACAGCTTATTACTATAAATTATTTTATTGCACTTGCACAGTTCTCCGCATCCAATCGTTAGCAGGAAGAGGAAAGGAAAAGATTGAATCATGAATTGGTAGTAGTAGTGGGGTTACAGAAATGCAGTCATAGTGCAGGGAGTGCACCTTGCAAGAAGTAGATCCTGCAGTGAGTCAGTGGTGGTATGCAGTTGTAATAACTATAATAATAATAATAATAATAATAATGAATAGCAATATAGTAAATCAAACAAAGCTCATATTAGCTGTCATCGTTGGTGGTTTACGATGAACTTTAATTACACAAAAAAGTGCGTTAAAAGTCACGTAGATGACCATGATGATGATTAAGATTATTATTAGGCTCTTTCTGGTAACTGCTATATTGCTTCTTTAATAATGCAATTGACGCTACTAGTTGCGACAAGACTCCAATCGTAGACCATGATGATGGTCATCATACGGTATACAAAAAGTACCTATACTACAGCAATCTTCTTAGATGATGTCACAAGATATGTTCATACATTATGAGTTACAAGTTACATTGTAAGTAAAATTGCAAATAACGAAATTTTACTCTATGAAGTGCATGACATAATCGTCAAACAATATTCCTAGAAAATCGTGTTTGCTTACTACGTTATGCTTATAGTTTCTTGCTTTTTAGCTAATACATAATTGATGCAAATTTTGTACAACATTTTTTCGCATTTTTATTTTTGTCCACTTAAAATAAGTTGTCTTCACTATTTATAAGAATGACGTTAATCGCGTGATAGCATTTTAGCTGCATTAGACGAGAATTCAATGCATAACTAAGTTTTTCAAAGTTAGTTTGTGAGTAGTTGGAAACTAGTTGGATTGCTGCAATGTACAGTAAATCAGATAAGTTATCTGCAACAAGGAGGAAGGAAGAAAAAACGACGAAAAATTAGATCCTTGCTGATAAATCCTTTAGCGGAACCTCTTTCCCAGTCATGGGCTAGATGCAGATATGGTACCTAATGCATTACTTTACAAAGAATTTTTTCATACAGGATTTCATGCAGGTAGTGCGACTTCAGATTTTCTTAAAACTCCAATTATTCATCGCAGTTAGAATAAGTACATACATACATGACGAGCCGAAGGGGTGGGAGTTAGATTGATTACCTTCTTGTGTAGTAAAAATATATAAACGTTGCCGGTACACGCATACGAGTACGATGGGGAGAAATGGGATATCAGAGTAGTACAAATAACAACACACGAGACGCTTTGAAGTGAAGGAAAATGCCGGCTGGACTATGCAGTAGCACCCGTCCCAAGTTACATGACTCATAATAAATTTTTATGTTGGGCCGGATAAAGAGTTATGATGTTAGATATTAAAAGTAAAAAATATCTTTCTCTATTTTTATCAAAATGTATGAGTTATGATAGAAGAAGAGCAAAAAAACGTGGATAATATCAGCTTCTTTTTTTCCTAGTCATCCTTTTCTTTTATGAAGAAAATTCAAAACCTAACCCTACACAAACTGCAGTGTATAAACGCGACAGAGAGATTGCCGAACGAAACTCCAATGTCCAGCTATTTACCAGTAATGCCAGTTATAATTTCTATGGCTGTTTGTCTTTTCGAATAAATTACTTCATAAGGACCACCACCTGTTATGGAACAGCTTGAAAAATTCCTGTTTGAATAGTAGACATTCAGGCATCCGCGTCTATCGTTTTTAGAAGTAAACGAAGATTTTGGTGCTTGATTTTATATAGGTACAACGTATAAGATTAATGAACACACAGTACGCACCTCGTATTACCCGAGAATGAAAGGGCACAAACAAATGAAGGTCTCTCAGCGTGCCAAAATCTAGAAGCTTGAAATCCATGTAATTCACTCAAATGTCTCTTTCAAGGTTTCATACCTTTGTAACATGTCATTTGCATAGTTGGCAGCACACTACTGTCAATCTGACAATTTGGAAACATGCTGTAGTAAAAAAATCTTGTGCGTTTGCGCATGGCATGCCGAAAACAATGCTAAAAGTAAAAACACACATGCAGAAATACAGGATTGTGATTATTCAAAGATTTGTTATTCGTGACTTGACAATATCCTACGCTAACACTAAATATGACATGTAAGTGATTTGGAAAGAGAATTCGAAAAATATTTAGTTTTCATCTAATGCAATGCGATTCGAAGAAAAATACAAGAAGCAATCAAGAACTAACTGTGACCTGTCAGCTTGGTAGCTTCCTCACCGTGAAACACTCAAAAATGCTTGTCAATCACGGAGAAAGGAACGTAAAAAATAAATACGATTGGACACGAGAATACAAAACTCGTGTTTATTTGCATGAAGGATTGGTTCCTCGTACTCCGTACTATTATTATGTAATATATTATGTTCTATCTACAGAGCTAATTGTATACATGTATAAACGGAATAAATGGAAACTTCATTTCGTTGCCATAAAATATGTTAATGATTTCAGGAATATTTTTAAAATATCAGCCATGATCATGATAAAGATGATATTTTTTATCTACAATGATGTTATCATCGCACATACCCGATACATACTTTGATTAACTTTATGCAGCTACGTTCAATGTTGTATGCTGGCTACTGCTATCTGTAACTTTCACATTGTAAGATGTGCTATTGTTCTATCATGCTAAACTTTCAACTCTAGTGACAGTCACCAAATAATGATTGTTACTGTACTGTTTTCTTCTTCCGATATGCGGTTAAGGTATGAACATGGCAGTTATTATTCATATCTTCGATTTCAGCCTCACGAGGAGATCGATCTATCTACAATTCTGATGTATTGATATTGATGATGTGCAAGATTCCTAGAGGCAAAGCATCTATTTTAATTTAAACTGCCACTGATGTATTATGCCTCCAGGAGTCTTTGTTACATCGACAATGTTTTAAAAAAATTAGTAAAATTCTTCCATAACCCTTTTTCCTTTATAGAAGTTTTTTTTAAATAGTTGTTACGTATATCAATAGGAGAAAGTTTTGGTTTGTATCTTTTTCCATCTCCTCTATCAATACATTCTAGAATAATATGTAAGCACACTTCAAGTCATTGTGTTCTTCCTTTACCCTTTTCAAGAATGATGTGCTTATTCCCTATGAGAAATATGCGCAAAGTATGTTTCACCACGGCATGACACCAACCACTACCACAAGAAAAGGGTCTTCTCCTTCTCTTGACAACTGTTTGATTGTAAATTGTTACTGATGTGTGCTGTGTGTGCTATATGAGTTGCTGTCAATCGAAAGGCAGGGAGTCTGTTTGCATATGTCGCTCAAGAAGAGAAGCAGGTATGTACTTTGCATGTAATTTACATAAAAAATTAAACAGTAGAATTCGGTGTTTTCCAAGTGGTCCTTATCCCTACTTGTGAACAGAGAAAAACAATTGAATGCACTTCGATAAAATATGCAATGATGTTAGGTAGATGTAACCACGTTTTTTACGATTTTATTTGAATTCATTGTTAATTCAGCAGAACTAAGCTGTGATAAGCTTAACAGAATTCATTCAAGCGTGTAGAATTCAATTTACAGGTCTCATTATTATTGGCACTCTCAGAGTGAATCTATTAACTCAAGCATTATCGTCTGACACGCAGCCAATGTATCCAACTTCTTAATGGTTTCATTAATTCTCAATAATTGCAAACAAATACAACCAATGAATGGAGAAATGTTGTAGACTACTTCACTTAGGTACCCACTCCATTGTTATCTTTCTCCGTAACACCTGTTTTTTTCTATTAGACGCATTATCAACCATTATTTTTTCTAAATACAAAAAACTCCATAATATTTCGTGTTGTGTAAGTATGAAAATGAAATTTCTCATGAATTTATTCATAAGAAGGGTGAGAAAGAAGATGAATCGCAGCAATTTCTCTACTTATCATTTTCATATAAATCCATGAATCGGTTTATATAGCAAAAGTAACCTAACAAATAACTAGGTATGGAATAAGTGGAAATATACGAGGCTTTGCGTTTGTCGAGGTTTTTTATTTCTTAGTAATAATATTAAATATGTAGCTGACTGCAACTATTTGTACACGTTTCCTTCTCATTATAATAATAAAACCAAAAAGCAAGTATATTTTATCTTTTCCACTGACAATGATAATAATGTTGGTGGTGTGGCGATGATGATGACGATGGAGGTTATAAGCAAGTTGGTAAAGATTAGATAGATAGACACTGAAAAAAGTATCAGTTTTTCGCTTTGTTGTTGTTCTAGTCGTCGACACTATATCATACGTAATACGTGCATAATCGAGCGAATGAACACCAAATAAAAAATATTTTTCTTCTTGGAAGTTAACACCAGTAGCCACTGACAATGAGTATCATTTGGCAGAGCTGTTTTTCATTTTGAATTGATGACCATCATATCATTATCATGTTGCATAATATACCATGGAGGTACTTTTTTATACAAAAGAAGTGTATGCATTCGATAAGAAAGTAGTGTGCACTGTTTCCTTTCTTCTTTTCTTTCCCTATAAAGTGGAGATTGATACCTTGTCTTCTTCTATTTTGTTGTATCAACTCTTGCACTGTATACAAGTCAAAGAGTTATAGCTGTTTGAATTTTTTGGGATACAAAAGTTGAGCTGATGGGATTATGGGATATAATGTTATGACTCGAGAAAGAGAAAACAAATGGGTAAAGTGGTAAATAGTTATGCCTCTGTCCATCCATCTATTCTATTCTTCAGAATCAAATGTCCAAGATGATGATGATGATGAAGCCAAGAATGATGCGAGAAGGATTTTCACAACTTTGTGGTGGTGAACCCTAATGTGTATGCGTCTTTGCTGTTAAAGTTGTTTGGTAGACATATTATATTCTGATTTACTATTAGTGTGCCACTTGCATCGTTTGTCGTAAGAATTTTTTTTATGAATGTGTGCTACTTCATACGATTCCATTTATTCCATTTGGCCGACTAGTTAAGATTCAAAGCGCGACGGATCAGCCATTACTTATTGGACGTGGAGCTGCTCATCATCCGCATCAGCATCGTCGTCAAACCATCAGCATAAAGATCTTTTTGAAGTTGAGCTTCTACTTATGTGGATTTCGATTACATTTCTCCCTCAATGAAATTGAGAGGCAGAAGCTCTCTCAAAAGGAATTCCTTAAGCAGTTTTACTTTTTCCTTGATTTTCTTTCCGCAAAAACCATCCCATCCACTGCACTGGTCACACATCTGTTGTTTCTCTCTCCTTAGTTTTTACTTTAAATGGTCAAGATTTTGTGTCGGAAAGTATTAACATTTTCTGACTAAAAACCTTGTTTTTTAACGGCGATACTTTTCTTGTTCTGCACTTTATTTATTTCAGTAATCAACTTTCCAATATTTACTGTTGATTATGAAGATGATGGTACAAGCAAGAAAAACTGGTGAAATAAATCTTAAAAACTTTTTTAGTAAAATATTTGTTTTAATTATTCTAGTCAGAAGAGTAAGATGGCTCAAGAAACACCTTTTTTGCAGGAGCACATTGGAAGATGAGAAAAGATTCTTTCTCTCCTACACAGTTTTATTGGTCATTTTCAAGTAGTGAAATTACCAGCGAGCTAAACAAAAGATGCATTTAAAACGGCCAATTTACAGATTTTTAATTCCTTCTCATTTAATGCCTACCCACCAGAGAGAGAGGGGGAACTTGACCCAAGTAGCAAATAAGAACATGTTATATATAAAAATTAAGAAAAGTAAACGTATGCAAAACGAGTGTAATAAAATCTAACGACTCTGGTGGATGATGATCAACACTTTTGCTTCCAAAGCAGTTGGGGGTGAATGGTAAACGAGCATGTTTATTGATTGACATGTGGTGCTGGTGGTGGTATTCCCCAAACATTTTGAGTCTCTCGTTAGATTGGTGGCATGTAATAAATACGCTATATATAAGCAAAGCAGATCACAAGACACAATCAGAAAATAGGATAATCATCGTAAACTAAATGAATGATGCCTTTAAATGGTGTCGGCAAAAGACGATGGAAAAGAGAAAGGCTGACTTGACTGAACATAGTTTTGGTAGCTACATCGTCAGCAAAAGAAGAAGCAGCATCGTATTACTTATTGGCATAATAAAACAAAACAATGTGTGACCTGAAGGGAAAATTTTGTAGATGATACAACATTTTTACAATATATTTATACTGAGACACTCCCGTCATACCGTATTTATCTGCTGAAATGCTCTTGCTAATATGATTTGATAGGTGAGGTGGGAAAAAGCTCGCAGAAATCAATTAAAATTTTGTCATAAATGCTTATTGCCCCACTCTCTGGTTGCTAGTCTGGTTGCTCTTCCTTTAATAAAGTCAGGGCCAGAGGGTAGTTCTTTTCTTTTATGGCTACAACTATGGAACGATGTATTAAAATTTTCAATAATTTTGTTTAACATGTAGGTACTATTGTGCAATACAATGGCAAAGAAAATGCCGCGCTCGGAGTTAATGATGCTACCAACTTTTTTATATTGCATTGTGCCATGCCATCGGATTTGAGTGAATTTTTATTGGTTTGGTTTACGTATAGTTAGTATTCACGGCGCATGAAGCAAGCTTAGTTGACCATTTACATTGGTTATTGAATTAAATTAATTGCTTTAACTTGAGAAGGTTCAAGTAAACATGAATGTTTGCAAATAATATATCTGCTTGTTTACACCTTTTTTCGTGATAGGTGGTCAATCGTTTGGAGAAACGGAAGAAAGGAGATTCTTCCAGACTCCCAGATGTGTCATCCTTTTATTGACTTTGTTTTATAGTTTTATGGGATGAATAAAAATTTTAATATTCCAAGTATTTACGATTTTTGCAATTGGTCATTGGTGAAATTGAATATATATAACATAAAATGTGAATATTATGCATCTCTCTTTATGGTTTCCTCTTCTTTCTCTCAATAAACGGTCAACATATGTCAAATGAAGCATTTTTATTTGCTTCCAATTTGTTTTCGACTTAAATAAAATGTTAACATATTGCTTGAGTATTGACAAACTGCCGTAAAGAATGACTTTTCTCCATTTACCGCTCTAAAACTTCATTTCAATAACAAGAAAAAGTTCTAAAAACGAAAAAAATCGTTGCACTCAGCATTCGGACAAAAAACCACAACTCGTGTTGATCTACGTTTTTAAAAAAATCAAAAAATGCAGCTGTTATATGCAATTCCTGGTGCAGTGGTCAATAAATTAACATGTGTATATGTATACCTAAGCCATCCTAAACAAAGTAGTTTTTTCCTTACATTTCATTTTTCGCTCGATAATAAAACCTCTAAAACAAAAATCTTCTTAAGAGATGATAAGAAAAGAGGAAATAAGCCGAATTACTACGCTTCGACAGGACCGGAGGCATTTTCCTGCGACGCTGACTGATTGAAGCCCGTTGAAAACACAAACTGTACCATTCCCGCTTAATGTATGCATATTATCATTTTTAATAGCAACTCTTAAAAGTGAACATCCGAAAAATGATGAGGACATGATGACGATGGCAATGTGAGAAAATTCTCAGTGTCCTTCATTTAGTAGTTTGCTAACGTTGGATACATATATATCCGTATGTGGTTCAGTAATAGCAATACCAAAATGGAAAATTGAATTGACTTGAAGCTCTTTTGTCTACACTGTTTGAGCACATCGTTGCACAAAAAGCCTGCCTGCCTGAAAACCGGGCTATAAAAAAGGTTGATGGAAGTAACGAGAAAAATTTTTTTCGTTACTTATATTTTCAAGACAAGACAGATATGAGCACCCCTTTTGCTACTGTTTAAAGAAGTAAATGCACTCCTTCGGTGTCTGTTTGGCCGTATAAAATGTAAAATACGACGATACGCTGCTCTGGTTCAATTCAATCTAGTTTAATTTGGATTTGATAATGCTCACTTCTTGCTCCTGAAAACAGCCGAGCCTTTGTGATGAGTGCTTATGAACCTGTACCTTTTCTGAATATCATCATCATATCATCAACATCGTTGATAGCGAAAGAATAGAAAATAAAGGAGTAAACGGTAGCTTGAGTAGCAATAAAACAACTCTTGTGTGTGTGAATGACGGCTCATTCTTATATCGTAAAAGATGCATACAAAGTCGCAGGTTAGTTATATAAAAGATTGTTGGATGAATAAACTAATGATTTGGTGATGATGATGGTGAAAATGAAGGCGATGATTTTTCTCAAACTATTTTTTCTCCTTGTCAATCAAATTTTAGAACAAAAAGCTACGAGGATAGAAAATAAGGAGGTGAAAGGAATAAATTACAAATTCATGTCAACATAATAAGCCTATTAGTGAGAAGATATTCTTAATGAATTGTTCAAAACTTATGCAAAACTATAATGTTTTCAATGTCCATCTTAAGCTTTACTCCAAGAAAAACAACAATGTGGGCTTATGAGCGACATAAAACGTTCCTACTGTCTCAAAAACACGCACAATTTAAAAAAAATCATGAATATCATTGCTATTATTTCTCTGCATCAAGGCAAGCAATTTTGAAGCATGCTTTGGATTGGTAAGTTTTTTTCATTCATGTTATTTTCTAATACTTTCAAATTTAACCCCTTCACAAAAGGTATTTCATAAATATCTACATACAAGCATAATATTTTCATGGTTTACATGCATAAGTAATAACGCTTATGCAAGAAAAGTCCCAATAGGCCACTTTAAACATGAATAATAATCCAGTCGTACCACACATTTGTCTTAGGAGATCCGTGTATATGTAGTTTTTTTGGAAAACAACAATAATATGAAGAAGAGATAAGAATGATTGTAGTAATATTATTACTATCTATGTGAGTTATTTAATGCAGCTTGCTCAAAAATCGTAGCGCAGTACTCGCAAAATGGAAAATACAATAGAATGTTATTGTGATTCAATGTGGCATATTGCTTGAGGTTCTAGATCTCTGAATGCTTGCATGTTCATGTACTTGAAGCACGTTTCCAGAGTTCATTGCATGTATTTTGTCTTTCTTGTTTGTTTTCCAATTTTCTCTGGTTGGTTCACGGTGTGATTTCGCCTTCTTTCAAGGTTTTATTATGATGTCATGGGGCTTGTCTCAAATCTCATAAATTTCTCAAATAGGTCGTGAGGGTTCAATTTGTGTCTAGCCAAATGTCTTTTTAAAACATCGTCTTTTCTTGTCTTTTGCACAAATACATGTTGTACGAATACCTAAAAGGTAGTTTCTTTTTCTTAATTTTTGTAAACTCTATGTTATGTAGTCATTTCGGTTTTTCAAAGCCTACAAAATGAATGGGAACTGTTTTTTCAGGAACCTAATCTTTTAGGCTGAGTTTTTCCTTTCTTAATTCTTGGAAGAGCCTTCTTACAAGACGTGTATTGTATATTCGATTATTCAAAGTCGGGCCCAATATTCTAAGAATTTCCATAATATTTTTGTTTGCGTGATGTGTCAATTTTTGATGATTCGAGATGGCGCTTGACCTACATATATTTCACGCATACAATTAACTCAAAGTATGTTGTTGCATATAGCATGAAAGTGCATTGCTTTTTTAAGGAACTTGGTACAAGGCGAACAGGAGAAATTCCAAGACACGTTAAATATTGCTTCGAGCTCAAACATTATTTTACCTATTATTCCAGTTGCTTCTGTCCTGTGGCTGCAACCATTTTACATATTTACGTGATAAAAAATTATGACTTGTAGCAAAGCATAGCACACAAAAAGAAAATAATAATGTGAATCAAGGTAAGGTAATTGTAATAATAATAGTGATATCAACTAGATTCGCTTTTTTGAAATCAGTCTCGTTTATCTAATCATATCAAATCGAAAACATTATTTTTTTAAATGAATATTTTATTGCTACCCCGTCATAAAAACCGTTGCCACTACCGAAAGAAATAAGAACATATATAGAGCCTCCAGCGTTGTTCGGCATGAAACTTGCAATAGAGAATGGTAATGTAATCGTAATAATGATGGTAATGTGCTAACCTGTCAAAAAATCATCCCCTATTATCAAGAAAATGACGAGGATTAACTGAAAAACAAATACAGAAGTCTACATCTACACTCCATCTCGATGCATGTTAAACTCCTGAAGCAACAGTAATAAACGAAATACAAACCGATGGTGTTTACTTGTACCCACAAAGGGCAGAAAATCTTAATATTTTTAAAATCACAAAAAAAATATTCATATGGTCTGACTTGTGTAATAAAACGTGGTGGTGGTGTATTTCAGATTATCGTGTAAAAGCAAAATTCAGAAATGTAATGTACATTTATGGACTATATGGATGAGCCATCATTACTTCACAAGCTGTAATCATATTTCAATAAGTCACGTCCTGTTTCAACACATTAAGACAATGAGTGTGTGTGTAACAAGTGTGTATCTTAGTTTTTTAAAGATAACTCAAAAGTGTAGTCCCCGTTCTCTGTAACCAGCAATAATAATGTAGACATGCATAATAATGTGTTTGTACCTATGGGTTGGGTATTCACATTCAGATTCGTGGAATACTGTTTTGTTTCGTTCAGTGTTAAATTGAAGAAAGGGTAGCGAAAGAGGGAAAAGGTGAAGAGGATATGGCAATTCTGATCCTACTAATTTACTTCCAATCCGATAATCATGATTGGCTATCTTCTTATCTCTTTCACGATCGAATGGATTTTTGCATAATACTGTGTCTGTAATTTATGCATGCACACTCCGTGAAGGATCTAAGAATGGATTTTACAGCATCAGCAAAAAAGAACAGTAGGCAGACATAAGGATCAAGAGCATCAAACATTCAAAAAGTAGTGGAAGATGATACACAACAACTGCAAATTATTTCGTTCTCTCCTCATCATCATTATTTTAATAGCCAGGTTTCTTCTCTGACACTGTCCAAGCTTTGTCCGACGAATTTGCTTAAAGTTTTTAGTATTATGCATTAGTCTCATACACATTATGCATTAGCATAAAACGTTAGTCTGAATTCAACGCAAATTAAGGCAAGTAATCCTACTAGTAGTTGACTGTAAGAAGTTGTTTAGGGTTCAATCTTGAATGCATGTTGGAAAGTACATCTTTACATACTATTAGTCGTAATTGCTGATAAGTGTCATGGATCAAAACTATCATAAAATGAGCAGTTTTTCTTTGCAATCAACAAAGCAGCAGTATCTGTGGTTCCGCATGAGCACATGTCCTTTTTTACAAAAAACCTACTCATCGAACACAAATTTTTACCTGATCCTGGTTAATTTTACAAAAATAGAACTTACACACATTATTTACATGCATTTTAGGTCAGTAGTCAGTATTCCAGTATTATGAATTAGATAGATGGATGGATTGCAGAATTATTGAAAAGCAATAGAGATAGTTATTATGATAGAGGTCTAAAAATAAAAGTATGTTTGCGTGAGCAAATGCTTTGTTTCATTCTCTGTTGTGGCTGGAATCTGGAAATAAGCAGGCATTGTATTTTATGACGTGTTTTTCATTCTCTGAAATCTGAAATTAAAAGTGAATGAAAACATGTTTTGCTTTTAGTCAAACACGAGACATAATAACAGTATACCTAAATGTATTTTTTCAATTCTCTGCGTGCATCATACAACATTTTTTACAGGGTTCTTGGATAAAAATTTGTTTCGAAGACTTTTTACTTTTGAAGGCATATAAATCGACAACATAGGTATAAATATTATATAAGACCAGAAGGTGAAAGGTGATTGTAGGCTCGAATTAACTTGTTTTGATCTGATACATTACATTCTTATTTCAGTGATAATTTTTCTTAATCACGGTGGCACTTGCGCTCCACCATGAAGTTCCCTTTTCGTTGAAGCTTGATCTAAGGAATTTATTTACAGCAGCAGTTGAGACCAAAAGCTGTCCATCAAAGTCTCGCTAAGCCTTGGAATAATCATGATGCTGTATTGACCTAAGGGTCAGTAATTTGAATTGTAAATTACCAAGAAGTAATATTATTCTTCAGGACTGACCAGTAGGAGAAGTAGCAGAATTTGAAAGTAAAATTACACTTTATTCCCTCGTTTGAAGGTCTTCCTATTTTGATGAAAATGACCATTAAAGACACGCATTCAACTGCAGTATTTTAATGAGGTAAAATTATTACAATCGATCAGTAAAAATATTTCAAAAATAGCTTATTTTCCTACTTGTTATAAATAGCGTTTAACGATAGAAATACAAAAATAACTTTACAAAAGATTTTTTACGTTATAAACATTCGTGCAAGAATTTATGTAAATGTAAGGAATAAGCTAAAAATACACCAATTGATTTTTTAAAACTTAGGTTGACCCTGAAGAAAATCGTTATTTTAGGCTTTGTTTCACATTTTACTTTCAACTTTACTTCTAAATGGAGGGTTTTAAAGCATAAGCATATCATATCATGCAGTTTAAATATACCAGCAAAATTCTTAATCTGACCACTTGGTCTAGTTAATGAAAAACAAGTATCTCTGCAGGAAGTATTCCTAAACGCATGTAATGAAATGTTCCATCAACATTTGTATTGGGTTCGGCTACTAATAAAGTTGAATTTGGACATGTGAACATTCATGTAGCCGCAGCCACACATCGCCACCATAAGGAAAGATGAGTAACAGTTGGGAATTGTCCAATAATTTTTATGAAGCATATAAATGTGCTCATCATACTCCAATAATATTAACTTTATTGTCGTTTTTATTACATGAACTATAGGTAGTACTCCTTTCGACTTGGTCCTGTTTTTTTTCCTTTTAAACAATTTTGGTTGATCATTAAGTGCCCATTTCCTTAGCCTTTAAGTGACCACTACTTTTCTCAACTTTATACATAAAAAAGTTAACTCACAGCAGCAGGTCTATCTTTTAAACTGCATGCATCCTAAAATGGACAAAAACAGCTAACTGAAAATGACGGACTTGACGAGCAAGACCATCAAAGAAGCTTCATATCAAATATCATAAAAATCCAAGAATCTCATGTATATTATGTTCAATACGTTGTACCTATACCTATAACTTATCGTGAAGGTTTTCATTTATTTCATAATAAAACCCGATGCGATCTGATCACAAAAGTGATGCTCGCTAAACTCAACAAAGTTTTTTATTCTTGCTATTTCAGCCTTAAATTACGTCAATCCATCTCATTCCATCACTGGCAGCTTAAAAATTTTCAAAGTTAAGGAAACACTTATTAAAACTTGGTTTGATAACGTACTTTTATGATATTGCTGACTGTATTCACACTACCTAACCAAAGCGGATCGAGATGTGGGCAGGTGTTGAATGGACCGTGAACCGGTGGCCACTCGTAATCAAAAAAATTGGAGACAAGAAAGAAAGAGAAAAAAGGAAACAATGCATCCTTCCCTCACCAATTTACTTGGGGTAAGAGTAAGAAGTTCCGAGTGAGTTAAAGTAAAGGGATACGGTAGACTGGTCAGAGGATAGATACTTCAGCCCATCAGCTCATCATGATCATCAACCCTATAATAATACTCATCATGCGTTATAACAATAATAACTATAATTGTAAATACACATAAGAAAAAAAACTAAGATGATCTGATGATTCTCTTATGGAACTTATGCAAGTCGTTGATTGTAATGCATGCATATGATGATCATCAACACAACTTAAGTCGATGATGATTTTAGGGATTATGCTATATTGGTCACAGCTTGATGAAAGTTGAAATTTGCTGCTGAAGTACTGCCACCAGTACTAGTATAAATTACAGTATCTCAGGTTGCCGGTTGCAACTTGCAAGACGTATAAATGCAATAAAAACTCAAGCAAGGACACCACCAACAGAACAATCGTGTGGGTTTAGCATGTTCCTTTGTTACATGTGTAGACAAGATGTAAAGTAGTACCCAGACACAAAAGTTTTGTTTGTGGTCTGCATTCTGTTCTGGGGGTGGTAAATGAAAAGGACTTCTGGCCTGCGATGGGATCTGGTGCGGAGTGCGGATGGTGTCAGTTGGGTACATTGAGTACGGCTTCAGGTGATATTCTGATCAACTGATGAGCAGGATGTAAGTCTTGTTAAGTTGTATCGGAGCAGTTTGCACTTGCAGACAAAAAGTGACTAAAGTGACCACTGATGTTGTCTCATGTAGCTTACCACATTTTGCGCACGGTAATTATATAGGCATACATATATAGGTACATGAGTATGTACCTATTCATAGAACGTGATACATCTTTAATTCTGCTAAACTGGAAATGACAGGCTAAACAGAAGGGACAGATAGGTGGAAACCGGAAAACGAAGCAACAAAAATCGTAGATGTTTATGCACTAATTTAATTGCCTGGATAAGCTTGAATCTATAAAAACGTTAATTGAACAATAAATTAAAAGAATGCTCGGTAAAGTTTACTTGAGGATGGACATAAAACATAAAAATGAAAGGTAAAGTATGCGTAATTGATGAGATCGGAATCTTTCATTTTTTTAAATAGCATATCTGTCCTGAATGAAAGTATTGGTATACACACACCGCTTATAATTAAATTATGTCTGGTGGAGTTATAAAAGTATACAAAAGCGAGGTGAGAGGAAACGATTTTCATTCTTCTTATATTTACGGCCCTTACTGTTTGATCTTGATATGTACTCCTTAAGGTGCAGGAAAGATGTAAATTATGCTAACGAGGGAAATCCTGTGATAATTAGGGAAATTTTATGAACTCAGATCATTTGTTACCAGCAAAACGTGCTTAAATACATTTCATATTGCAGTTTTTAACGAATACTCATTTAAATCAGCAAAATGATCTATCAACACACATCCTCCATTTCATTGGGGTAACCTAAGATCACCAAGATGAAGATGTGGTGGTACGCGTCAAAGGTTTGTATGTTGCATGACACGGAAGACCGAAACATCGTAATCAAAGTTATATTGCTGACTTCTGAAAACACTGCATCATTTCTTAAAACCTTTTGGTTGATAGGATAATTAATTTGATTTGTTTATCACGAAGAGACTTTCACTGTTCTAGATAGAAAAGTATGTACATAGTAAGATTAAAAACTGACATTCTTACAGAGAAATTAATCTACGTATTTCAAGAGGTAAAAGTAATTTGTACTTGTACAGTAGTGAGATTCAAGCAACGTCTGAATTTGAACCAAAGTCAAGTGTACTATGCACAGAAGACTCGTAAACAAATTATTATTTTTACTGAGATTTGTTTTCCAAATAACGGTGACTCAATGCTTCCCCCTTCTTTTTGAGATAGATAATCTTGAAGATGATAGCTGTTGGATATTTTAAAACAGAAAATCAGTTTGATGATAATGCTTCTGATGACGACGATAATGTTACGGTAGAGTAACTCTCATGTGATTTTTTTTCCTTTTGGGATGATGATAATTTCTACACAATCCAGAGCACGTCTCATACAGATTGTGTCTGCCTTGCGTCCTGAAAACCATGTTTGTACACACATAACCCCTTCTAAATAAGTACGATGTTATGCATGATTGTTGAGAATGATGACGATCATCATCATTTGAGCACGAAAAAGTAGCTTCTGGACAAATTACCAACATAACGTCGAAACGTGGCTCGTCGATATCTCCAATTTACTCGGGAATAATAATACGAGAAGTGAGATTGAAAGAAAAAAAAATACAGTCACAGTATTTCTGATCTTCTTATTTGCATCTTATTTTCTGTTACATCACTAGTGATACCCCTATCATTTCATGCAGCAATGGAACATAATAATATCAATTGTTTCCCCTTTATTGATCTCAAGAGATCAAAAAAGAAGAAAAAAATGATGTCAGTTCGTTTTCAGATTGAGTTCGTCGTGTGTTACACATGTAGATAGTGTATACACAATAGTGTCAATTCATGATGTTCTTTCTGTGATGCTGCTACTGTTTTTTGTTAGTGAATTAGAGTGTCTCTGGTTTTTTGAGATTTTGTTCAACCTACCGAAAGCCTGTTCTCCATAGATGAAGGACACTAGCACTAAAAATAATATATTTTATAGCATTAAAAACAAAAAGAAAAACTCATTTCTATTTCCGTGAAGAAGGGAAAAAATGAACCCAATTTCAAATTCTGGACTTGTCTCAATTCCTACCAGAAAGGGCTGTAACGAAGTAAGGGAAACATTTCAAACGACAAATGATGTCCTAGAACCGCATCTTATGTATATCTCATGAAGAGTCAAGCCAAACGGAAGGGTTGTAGGTAGGGTACCTATTATGAAAACTTTTACCTGTCTACCATTCTTATCATACGTGTTGTTCTGGTAAAACAAATACAGAAAAGTTCCGTTTGTATGTGAAATGTATTGCCGACATTCACCTTATAATGCGAATCCGATATGTAGCTTTCCAAGCAAATCTACTTTCATCAGAAAAATCTTTATTGTATGAAAAGAATAAAAGGAAATCAAAATAGGAAGAAATTTCGAAAGTAAAAACAAAAGAAAACCATCCTTTTTGCACAACATATAGAGATTCAAATGCAATTATTTTCCCAAGGTGTTTTGCAAACTGTCGTTTGTGAAACTTCCCGAATTTCAGACAAGTCCCAACAGAACGCTCAATGCCTTTATTTTTACCGATGCCGATCTGTGTTTTGAATTCTAGCAAGCTTCAATGACATTCAGATTGTCTCGGTTTCCTCTATGCGAGGACAATCATGGGTAGTATGTATCTGTATGCATACTATCTCTGTAAAATCTTGGATTAACTCTTGAGAGTATTTGATATTTGATGTCTTGAAAGGATTTCTTTGAATTTTTTGCCCTCGTGTGCTTTTCCTGCCTTTATATTATGCCACTGTCTGACAGTAATGTAGATACATATTTTTACTATATGCCTATACAAATATGCATGTAAAATATACAGACTCGTCGTATAATCTCCATACTATGGATGGATATCAATCTAATGTTCGTAAGATGATGATGATTATTATTATTACAACGTACAAACACTAAGGAACGAGTCAACTTCAAGATCTGAATTCAGATGAGTTGAGATGAGCTACTTGAATTTACTTTTTCCCGTTGCTACACTGTGTTTCACTATTGTACGCTGCTGCAATGCAACTGCTTTTACCATAAAATACTTGAAGAAAGCAATACGAACAAGAAATGATATTACAAGTCTGATACACGAAGAGGACGAGTTTTAGAGATTTGTGTACAGTAATAGAGTGAGGGGCAAAGAGATAAAGGACTCACGTGTAACATGACTCAATGCGTTGTTTTCCTGTGAGGGCCCTTGTTTCAACCATATTTTACGGTGACGTCGGCTATTGTCGTTTGAAGACTTCTTGTAATGTATTCCGGGACTCCTATATTTTATTGTTCAAAAGGAAAATGCTCCTTGAAAATATGCAACCTTAGTACTCTTGTTGATTCATGTATTTAGGATTATTAAATAAATAATTATGTAGAAATATAAAGTAAAACGCTATGAACAAAAACTCATGTTCGTTAATGTACTCAGCGCAAATCCAGTAGCTATTTCATGTAGATCTTCTCAAAACAAATTAGCCATGTGGAACATACACCCATGCAGTTTTTCTCTGTGAAACTCTTGTGAGTCTAGATTTTTTAAAAACAATTTGTTCATTTGATGTAGTGGTCATTCTGTACACCTTATGAAGGAAGAAAATGTAGCTCCATTACCATCATTTTAATCATCATCACCGGGAAATAAAAATTAACAGGCACTAGTGTACACTTGGCAGTTATAATTACACAGGTTTCTCCTCCTCTCACATGAACAGATGACATTCCTATTAAAGTAATGGGTTCATATTTCATTGAGATTTGTGTGGCTTCATGACTTCGGCTGTGTGCAAGCAAGAGCAGGCTTTATGCTACTTTTCAAGGGTAAGAGGTACAAACATGGGGTGGCAAATACTTGCAGTGTGTGTGAGACAAGTGTTTGCATGCAAATTGCTCTCAAACCTACCCATAAAATTTTAAAAATTAAAATATTAGAATTAATAACCGGTAGCACTAGTACTTGTAGATGCTCACATTCCATTTCTTAAGCTGCAGTCATCAAGACTCTAGAGTTAAATACTATCACGATTTTAAATTGCAAAATAGTCGTGTAACAAAATATTGACGTGAACATGTAATCTCTTTCGATAGTTGAAGTAAAATTGTGATATTGAAATCGATTTTGCAAGGATCGTATTTAAACATTGGAAATCACGCAAATGTGTATACTTGTCCTGCAAAATGGTTTACTCGAATATGAACGGAGGACAAATATTATGCGAGCTTAGGTATTTCAAAATTTTCAATAAACTTCCTCCTTCCAAATTGTGTATAAGACACTCATATAAACCAGTTCCATTCCACTCATGTGTCAAGTCTAAAAGGGTTTTGGAATGCACAACTGAAGTAAGAGAAAGGTTTCTAGAAAGGGGAACGTGTACAATAATGACTTGATGCAAGGGCACGTACCAAATGTTAAAAATATAATCGCTCCTAAATGTGCTATGTAGATTACGATGCTGCTAAGAACTGCATTTTTGCGCTTTCAGGTTGTCTTTTTTTACTTCGTGCTTATTGTCTAGTACCCCATTCACCATAAGTATAGCAATACTCATTTAAGCTAAAAATTATCCACATTTTGGAAATTGTTATTGTATTAGCCCAACAGTGCCGTCCTCCATCCCGAAAATATTAACTTCTGCTGCTGTCCTCACTTTCCTTACTAATGTTCCAATATATATTCAACGTTGGAAGTCAAGATTTTTTGGCGATTTTTAGCACGCACACACTCATATTGAATGTTTTCGAATGAGAGTTGTGAGCTGCATACATACCATGGTTTTTTACCTTTTCCTACATATTTTCATATCATCTTTGTATAATTTGACTACGTGGGCTTCACATTGACGGTATTTTTCTAATTGCTCATACAGACAAGAAGTCGCATAAAGTCTTTCTTTTACTTTAATAATTTGGGATGAAAAGTCAGATTATCTATGGTACTACAGGAGCAGTTTTAGAGCGGATACCAAGTTGAGTTCACTAAAAGTGGATTTGTTCAAAAAATTAAATTGTCAAACGGAATAACGTAAGCTTTTGAAAAAGCGGCAGTGTACAGAGTATATAGAATCGGATAATGTATGCCAGGATGAAACTGACTCGCCTGACTAAAAATGGTACAGTATGTACATCTTACTTTTCATTTTTGGAAACCCAACTCGTCCTCCCCATTTTTACCAACTTCTCACCAAGATAATTAGACGTTTTGTTGATATTATCATTTAGAGCCATAAGGCATCAAGTAGCAATCTAGAGAATAATTTGCCATCAACAGACTCATTCTTGGAATTGTTTATGGATTAGTGAGCTACTTTACACTCATAGCACCAGGTACCGTCGTCAGGTTTTTAGAACTTTGGGTGCACATCATGCGTATCTATATCACTTGAACCCGATGTTATGTACACTTTGCCTTCATGTTTAATTAGATGTATAGGGCCTGTTCAAGGGTCTTGCTAGTGACTTGTTGAGACAAATTGTTGAACAATTTCATTATCTGGTTTTCAAAGTTAAAAGTTCCCATTGCAATTAACTTAACTCTTATTCTTGACTGGGAAGCGAGTCCTACTGTGTGAGAATTTATTTTAAAAAATAGGAAGCACTTTAAGCATTCGTATAAAAACAAACGATTCAAGATGTTATAATATAATATAGATTACTGATATCTTTCCTCCTATGTCTGCATCCAGGCTGTGCACATTAACACTGGGCAAGCCGACAAGGGCAATAAATCGGTCCGCTCAATAAAGCAACGGGAGCCTCGAGCGAGGTCGAAAGTTGAGAAATTAATTTTCACAGGATTTTAACATAATATTATAAAGATACAAAATGTGACAGAAGTAAGAAGAAAAAAGAGAAATAAGAAACGGTATGAATATCAAATTTATCCCAAGCAAAAAGATAAAATTTTATTGTAACAGCCATCAACCATCAAGATCTTAGTTTGATCTAAATGGTCCAGGTGTAGTTTTAAATGAGTGCTTATCTCTCTGTTTGATACATAAATATATTACAACCCGTATCATATTTATTAGAACAACAACGCAATAATAACTAGGAGGAGAACCAAAGCCAACCCATCTTCTTCCTTTTCACATTCACTTGATGAGCTTTATTGCATTACTTAGCATAATTTTTCAAGTGCTCGATACCATGCAATACGTAATAGACAATGATACGCTTCCACCAGAAAAAAAAAACTTTATGTCCATTTAGATAAAAATCCGGATATTCTTACAGTTGTGATGTTTATTCATATTTCCCCAATGGTTTTCTTGTTTGCAACACATCAGCATTTAGTATTTTATACACTAATTGATATTGTTAAATTTCTTTGATATCGCTTCATCTCGTGCGTGTCTTCGTAGATACATTATCAGTGGGACTATTGTGTGTAACGAAAGGTGTGTGATACGCCTTTGGTCTGTGAGAATATCCTCAGGGGACTTGGATGCATAAGTAGCAAAACAAATTTAATATATTGAAAAAAACGATAATGTGCATGGATTGCAAAACATACGCTTTCCCCGGTAGATACCTATATGGGCACACGGTACATACTTTCTATGCACGTGAAGTGAAACTACATAGGCAAAATGGAAAAAGATTACTCGCTATTTAGATCAAAAGGATAAATAAATCATTTGTAAATATTTCTCGTTGTTGAGCTTTCAAAATACTACATAACATCATTAATATCTCTTTCCTTTCTCTGTTGGCCATATTATTACTGGGTTATTTAACAAAATGACCTCACTAATCTGAAATACTCTTCATTTTTACCTCTGCGAGTTTGTCATGTGTGAGCAAATTTTTCTAGACTGGATCTAATTATTAGCCATGTTATAATAAGAGCCACACCGACTGAAGTCAAAGATAGGGAGAAAATGAATGCAATATGTAATAGTAATAACTCAAAGTAATGATATCTGTCAAGAAGACTAACAGCTTTTTCATAAACATCGTATTCTAGTTTTTACAGAAATACCTCTGCATAAAATGGCTAGAGACAAAACAATTTGGAATTGACTGCGTTCTTGCACTTTGAAAATTAATTCCTTTTCTTTCAAATTAATTAAAATTGACTGCTAGAAGAGGCCATTAATTTATATTCCCAACACCTAAAAGCAATAAATGGAACATTAATAATAACAATTTTTCATGTTATCGTATCATATCTTTATAATATGCCAAAGAAGTTGAAAAACGCAGCGGAAGAAATTTATTCAAATGTGAAGGTGAAATAATAGCCACACAGACAGACACACACACTTACAAATAAATTGTTTATATTATTAGTGCACACTTTATATGGAAGTGGTATGAAAAAGGGTCATTTCCCTTGTATGAAAAAATTGCCACAGGTGCCAATATTCATTCCTCATTCATCAATTTTTATTTTGAAGTGAGTGATCTGGATTATAAATTTTACTGTGAAACCTGTAATAATAATCGCTTTTTTGCTCATGTCTTTAGACAAGCACGACATGACCCATTATCATTATGAAGAAAAACCCTCAACTACACGAATGAATTAACTACATATTATCATCATCATGGATGAAGGTAGCATTCAATCTTCATTTTTGCTCTAGCTCCACTGCTGCTACATTATCCTCTCGTTTTTCGTCTAGAAAACTGGCTCATTTTGATGAACATAGGAAAACTAAATTTTTAGCCAGTGCTTAACGAATGCTAAACGTCAAAAATCATTACCACTTGCTCAATAAATGATTAGTAGGAGCAGCGGTGGTGGTAGCAGTGTTGGTGTTGCTGGTCTATGTTGGTGGTACAGTTTGAGATAATAATAATAATAATGGCCACGTTGATGATGCACACTTGGAACAAATAGATATATGTATACGCATATTGAAAAACTAGTCTACCGGCGCTGCTACTATATACTTACTTGCTTTCAGCTTGTTGCTGGCTCTCTCAAGAAAATTGTTTATGGACTCGTTGTAATGAGATTCTAAAGTGCACTTGAAGAGAAAATGCTAAAATAACACATTACTGATGCCAGGATTATTAGCCAACGATTGGACCTCCCATGAAATTCAACCTTTTTCCACACCCCCAATCAAAAATTTGCACACAAATGATCAATAAATTGTATTCTAACTTCGATGTATCAACGATCAAGCTAACTGATTGCCAACCGGAGGCTCGTAAATATTGAAGGAAATTTTTCATATTATCAGTACTTACTATCTGCACTTCTCGAGATTCCTTTACGTCTACCTGTTCTTCCATACCTAGCTGAAAGCCTGATCATCTTGCATTTTGCCAAATGATTCAATAACATGCTTTACACCGAGGTTTACGCATCCTAGCATTCCATTCCTTGCTTGCACTTGGTTTTATGGCATACTAAGCCTATAAAATAGTAATATTCGTCACGTATGATATGCCATTCTCAATCAGCGATGCTAGTTTAAACTGATTAACCTTTTACCCATCATAGGTGCCCTGTTTCCCTCGGTCAGGCAGAAAATTGCTACGACGCGACATCATGAAAGTTATGATTTCTTACCGTTTATCTATGGCTATAAATTTTTGCTGATGGCACATTAAAGAAATCGTTAGATCACGACATCACGAACGTCATCAGTCATCGCATAATGCGGTGGTTTTGCTCAACTCCATTCTCTGCTCCATTTCCCCGGTAGGTAGAAAAAAGAGTAGCACAGTTACCATAAATTGAGGAGAAAATTTATTCATTTCAACAGTAAGATAATTCAAATTTTAAAAATTTTCCCAGAAGGTTGCATTGCGTTATATGCATGCATTTATTACAAATGCATTAAATGATTGATACATATTATGACAACCCTGTGACCAGAGGATCGACGTTGCAGGATTGACAACACTCCCTAAACCAAGGTTTGCCAAAAATACAATTTTAATATTTATCACTTTCCAATGGGCTAACTAAAAGGGATTCACTGTGAAACCTAATTCGCACAACTGTTTTGAAAGAGACCATGAACTTGACATTCATTGAAAATGGTGCGGATTATATAGCTACTTATCGCTAAACCGTTGTCCACTTATAAGCGCGTCATATAAAACAATTTGTTACGCATGACTTTTTCGGCATAGAAAACTTCAAATCAACTTTATAATTTACCCCGGCCAGTCTATGAAGTAGGAAAACGTATGAAATAAATTAAAATATATAGCATACGTGTGTTGGTAAAGCAGTAGTGTTGTTTCATAGATATTGCTTTTCAATACTGATGTGTGGATTCATCGTTGGTTTGATGAAGTACGCCTTTTTCTCTTCCTTCCTTTTCTGAATGTGGAAGATCCAGTTTGACTGGAATGAACAAATACGGTCATAGTTTATAAAACTTTTTTCTCTCTTTCTTCTCGTCTCTTACTTTTTAATTCAGCTTAATTTATATTTTATCATTTGCACCGACTGCGAGTGAGAATTGAGAATCAAAAGCGGTCATCGCAGAAAAGTTCAATAGAGTAGAAAAACAAGCGAATCCTTCTAAATTTCTAGTCAACTTTCAATGAAATTAAAATGAGGATGGGAGTGCGACTACCTAAAAACATGCGTACGCACACATCACAACGGGTTTTACCTTTTGACTAGGGGTACGCATGTAATTGAAGGAAGAATGCCAGGTGTCAAGTCCAATAATTGCTGTAACACTCGATTCAATTTCAACTACTGCTTGGCATTTTGCTGTATGCATTTCATTGTACAAAAGGGACATTGAGATTAACAAGAAGATAATACCTTTGAACCAGTTAATTAGGATCTCTCAACCGAGAACCGAGCAGGCTAGCAGTCATTAAGACTGTAGGAAAAAACTCATTTGCAAAGTCTTACACCATCTTTCTTACCGTATTTTTCTCATCTGGCCATCTCAGCTTATGTTTTAGTTAAAAAATGCTCCTGTTTTGTCATGTCACACGTCAAAGTGTCTTTCATTTACGCCTTAACTACTAAATATCAACCTGTCGCAAAAACCGTTCTCTTTCTATGGTGGATGGGGAGACTTCTCACATCGCCTCCTAAGCTGGCGCGCTGGATAAACGAGAAAACCACATTTTCCAGCGGTGTGCTCACCACCTCATCCACAATTCTCTTTCTACACACTATTGGCACTTGCAAGCTGCTCATCACCACAACAAGACAAGCCTAGAATTGGGGGTGCTCGAGATCCAAGTTTGGGACGACGCCTACCTACATTAATATTTAATTTTTTGAGCTTTAATTGCTCTTCAGTTTTCCGGGCATTAGCCCAAAATTATTGTTTTCTTTTTCTGTGTGTTTTTTGAGTAGAATAGTACGTGAGGAATAAAAATAAAGTTAATTGTTCCTCCTGCAAGTCACCCACTCTACTCACCATTTTTATTTGTGCATCTGTAATACAATGTGCATCTG
>JAQIXX010000711.1:0-49205 GCA_034700605.1 Willowsia nigromaculata
CACACAGAGTTGTTCTTACTTTGGTTCATAAAAAATGAGAGATATATTACGGAACCAGGATGAGTGAGTGAAGATAGAGATATTCCATAATAATAATATATTCCATAATATATATTTATCCTCCCCTTTTTCCATTTTCACACGTCTGTCGCCTTTCCCATGAAGATTTACCCTTTTTGCATAATCGGTAAAGTCTATCTTATGTGATGTGACAATGGTGATATTGGTACGAGCATACGCAAAAGGTTCCCTCCTCGCTCTTTCCTCTTGAAAAAGAGTTGAATGAAACAATTGAATTGCAATGGTTTTTGTCAACCTCGTATTTTAAGCACAAATGCATTAAGCTTTGCGTAATAGAGCAATACCATGTACGGACACTTCTCGCTATCACGATTAATTATTTCCATTTTTCTAACAAAAAGCCTTATAGCATGAAATGATGGAGCCACTAAAAGAAAGGTTGGTCGCGTGTCGGTCTTCCATGATTCGTTACTGTGTTGCAGAGATAAGAATCCTACTTCTTGAAAAGGAAAAAATATATTCTGTTTATTTACATTGTGTCAGGGAATAAGTAATTCCCATTTCCTAAATTGATTTTTAATTTAATCCAATAAAAGTAATCATCGTTGATGGATTACTCTCTGATCTACTCTGCTTTTCTTCTCCCTTTGTTCTGCTGAAGGGCTCATGTATACAAACAAGTAATAAAAAAGTTGGTTTCATGAGATTTGCAGATTACACACCCAGTGAGGATATTTATCTATTTGTATCATCGCTAACCACACACGATCAAGTGTATGCTCTATAACATCCATCATCTTTCTCTCTGGAATCATAATAAGTATGTGGATGAGCTTCAACGGAGGGTTGATTTAAGCTGTCACTCGCTGCTGATGTCTGTCACACAAAATATGATGCCTGGGATCTCGATGATGAGTTTGACGATGAAAACTGATGAGTTGAGATTGAAAAGGCAAACATGACGTTAAATCCTCTTCAAAATCACATTAACTAAATATACACACGGAGAAGATATGGTTTTCGAGACATGAAACAGACAAACGTTCACCAGTTTGAAGGCGATCATGGCAATGAATGTCAAAAGATGCAAACACACAACGTAGAAACGTACTATGCTAAGCTTACCCAAATTTAAACGTTTTTGCTAGTAAGATTTTTTGAAATTCTAAATTTTTCTAGTTTTAAGTACATGAATATTTTTTTAATTGCTTACCTGTTAAACATTCCTTGTTTGTGCCACTCTTATCACATACGTATGCGTGACGTGTTTATGCTAACCAAACACTTTCAATAAAAGATATAACCGAAATGAGGCAATATTGAAGCAAATCAAATAATTTTTGTTCTGTCAGCCCCAAATATAAATTCAAATGAAGTTTGAATTACGAAGAAAATGCAATAATGGGGCTATTGTTTCGTGCAACACAGAAAAAGGGTTTAAGCAGAAGAGGTTAATGGCATACTATTACGCTGGACAAAACTAATGAAAATGGATTGAAAAATTGTACATACGAAAATTACATAATAACAACCTTACTGTTATGGTTAGTCTATATAGGTACCAAAAGTATCGCAATGGGCAACGCTAAACGCAACGTAACTCATTTTATTTTAGCATAACTCACTAAACAGTAACTTACCTAAATACTTACACTAATTTTCATGAATCTCTTTTCTAGAGATACAAATGGAATGACATTAGCCCTAAATCCATGGTGTAAGTAGCGGCCTATATTTACAAGGACAATTAAACTTTGATTGCTCCACTAATTTGAGTAAGAGCCAAACTCTTTATCTTCACCGGATGGATAGACATTCTAAAGGGACACCGCAACCATTTAATTTCAGCATACACACGAGAATACCTTCCAGCCAATATATACGGACTGTGCATGTTATATAGCCAGGAGATTACAAACATACACTCTAATTTAGAAAGGTAGTTGGTTGGTACACGAAGGAGCAAATGCATGGATGTGTAAAGTACACAAAGTAAATGGAAGTTAGGAAGCAAGCACATACATTACAAAGCAGTTTATTGTTTGCAGCAGCCATAGCACTTTTGACTTTTCCTTTTTCCCTACCAAAACTGTCTCAAGAAAGAGAAAGAACGGTGGTGGTGGAAATCTTGTTGGCTGTATGTATTTTGCGTTGGTTAGATTTAAGCAGAGCATCTGTAATGGAGAAGCGGATTTTAGAAGGAAAGAAAGTGGTTTTTCTAACAAATGGTTAGATTTTAGTTGTTTTTTACAATATTTACTGCATTATACTCTTCTAAAAGGGAGAGAATCACTATCTACAGAACTTCCGTATCCCTATTCCGTATCTTTAGATATATTTTGCCTGTAAGCAAGAAAGCATGAAAATGGTGGAAATACGTATAGGAGAATTAGAAAGACGTTTATATATAGACCTGCTAGACCAAACATACATTCTTTTGTGTTGCCATCCTCACGATGATAATCGTAGTCGTTCAAGTGGTCTGTTTCAGCTCTTTTCGAGGAAAATGAATGCGAGTTCTAACGAGTTTTTCTACTTGTTGTGTAAAAAGCCATTCATTCAGTAACCAAATCCATTTATTCGTGACTCTGGTTCTGTTTCTTCTTCATTCTATCCTCTCCTTTCTTCTATATTATGTGTATGTCATTTCCGTTTTATTCTCGAGTTTAGTTACGAGCGAGTTTTAGTGCGTAATTCCATCAAAAAACCACACATTGTTTGGCTATATTATGTCTTTGGTCTCTACTTCCCATCGTACTTCTTCAACTTACATCAAGTAAACACTTTCATACAGTGGCAGAGCATGGAATGTGCACCAATTAAAGCTGTATACAAGGAAACCATAATAAACATCCCATAAGCTTAAATACCGAAGACAATCATGCTGTAAGAAAGATAAAGGCGTTTGGAGAAGATAAAGCTAATGAAATACCCGACGACCATTTTTATAAGAACACAAGACCTTAAAATAAATATATGCTCCATGGATTTCGTATGCTTACTACCTTTTATTGTATGCATTAATGTCTTATCTTCTCCCTGTCCCCTAAAATTGCCTTGGTCATTTTGGCAGGAATTAGCAGCACTGTCCTTTCGAGAGAGTATACGTATAAAGCGGAATTAACATGCTCAACATCATCTCCACCATTTCGTTTCCATACTTCTTGCTTTAAAATAACTCCTCGAAAGTTGGACAGGATAGTGTCTTAATTATAAGCTGAAGAGCAAACAATACGCGGACATAATTTTAGTGTAAAATAATTGTACTAATGTGGCTTCCTCATCCGTCCACCTAAAACATTTAAGTCAAATCACGTAATTTTCCACCAACTGCAAGGGTTTACGCATGCTAATGTGCGTGCGTCTACTGAAATTGCTCAGCGAACACAGCGGATTGAGAACCGTTGCACACATACATGTAATGAATGCTTGCAGTTTGTGTTTTTCGGTGCGGGCATGTTGCTTCGTTTTGTGATGTCATAATATAGGTACTTAGGCAAACAGCAACAGCATCCACATGAGTTCCACGTCCCATGATGTCACAAACATGCATGAAGTGTATGTGACTCTCCGTCGTTAGAATATCTGTGTATGCATTCACTGCTACTACTATCCCATGGTAAAAGTCGAGTCAACCAAGAGGACAAGGTTCTATTTTCCAGTTGAGCGACTTGGCACCACTTTATCTCTCGGCAAGGAACAAACCCGGGATACATGTGGTGTGTGTGGGGAAAGAGAAAAAAATACCCGTCACGACAACGATATGTATTCTCTCGTTTAATTCGAATGAACCTAATGGGCCGAGTAATTAGGCCTTCAGTGCATATATAACACACGACGCTCTATTGCTGTGCACCGCTATATAGCATGCCACTATGTTTTTGTTGTTGTCATCATTATTATTCCTCTCCAGCAAATTAACTTGCACAGTTGGACGACGTTGTTGCCTACAAATTAGCTACGTGACTGAGCTCAACTCGCTAAATAATTTTTTCCCAAATATTTAATATCTAGCCGCATAATTTATCTAATTGCAAAAGTGTTTTTCTTCATTTCAGTGTAATGATTACCCTAATTTGTTGATCAAATTGACCTTGTGGGTTGTTAGCTTTGACTTGTATGCTTGTAAAAATTTATTTATTGATTTACGTTTTCCGGTTTTTAGGATACGGGAAACAACCGGGGAAATGCTGAAAATCTTGAGCAAAACATGTTACTCTGCAGTTTTCTCTTTTTTACGATTCTACGCCTATCCCATCGCGGTAGTAATAAAGCAAGCGGAAACTACTAAAAAGTATCTTTTAAGAAAAGGAAAACTATCAAATTCGCAGTAGAATTGCTCCACTTGGATAAATAGTTTAATTTAGCGTCATGTCCCAAGGCTATCAAAAAGACCAAGCATCATCTACAATAACAGCAGTAGTAGTAATGATAAACTAAAGAAGTAGAAAATAAACGTAAGGAAATTCTAGTCGGTAAAGGCGTAAATTGATCCTGCACATTAGATCTTAACTTTGCGAAAGGCCAAATAAAAACTTTTTTCTGTTGATGCTCTCTCTTCTCTATTTTCACGGAGGAATACACTTTATAATAATACTACTAATAGCGCCTTCTCCTTTGAATTTTCTCCTACAATTCCTTATCTTATTTACCATTGCAACGAACGACTACTTCAATCCTTCGTACTTCCTTTTCCCCGCTAAACTTTTCGGTCTCTTTTAGAGCACACACATTATTTTATACAGCCTTATCCCTCTTACCAACTACAAAAAAGAAACCAACTTGTTTCTTAAGTGCACACCATTAAGACAGATTTTCTTTCTTTTTTCCATCTATTCTATCAGCCTAAACTGCTTTCAATTCTACATAGAAAAAAAATCACAGCTACTTGCATTCTTTCCCATTGCAAGCTGTGAGAAAGGATGGAAGAAAATGGAGTGGTTGCCCGGACGACTACTAACAATAGATGAAAAAGGAAAACCTTTTATTCCTTTCTCGTCACCCTTCGTATTTTTTCCGTTTTATTCATTTTCCAATATTATCAATTGGAGTCAAGCTGAAGATGATTAAGAAAAAAGACGTGTGTATGGAGAAGTATGAAGGAGGAGATTATAAGTGCTGTTGTCTCTTTGTTTACAAATTTCTATTCGAGATAGATTTGCTCATTTGGATAGCCAAATAAAACGGAAATATAAAGTGGTAAAAGAGGGTGGGGGAATGCAGTAGCTTTATCGCCTACTACGTTGTCAGCTTGTCCCACAGTCCAATGCAAGTAAGAGATACTCCCAAACTTTGATTATTTCCAAAAATACTCTATCCTTCAAATAAAAAGAGACGTAATATAAGAATGATTGTGTTGATTGTCTTATATTATTATTGATGAATTTTTTATTTCATAATTAGAAGGCATTATGGATGTTTTTTGTTAAAAAAGATGATTCAGATTACGCGCATTTGTGTGATGTGCATATAGCATGTAATATGAAGTACCAGTGTATTTTTTAATTATCAAATGCCACTTCAATCAATCCCGTGTTTCTATTTACTTTATTGCATTTTAAGCTTTCCTTTGTGTTTGTTACCTTTGTTATTTAATTTTTTGTTTTCTGCTCGTGTATTGCTATTTATAAGCTCGGCTTCTATCCACCACTTTCCTTTCTCATCCTTCAAATAATCCAATCTGCTTTTTCCCAAAACTCCATTTTCCCAATTACATACTTCCTTGAAGCAAGCTATTAAATCCCTTCCTACTTAATTGAGAGAGCACCATCACACAAAAACGCACTTACACACAGCCTCTGATTCGATTATCTGTTATTCCACGCATGGCAACGAGTACTTCAGATCTGTTTACAGATCAGTTTTGCTACCGTATATGAAGCTTTTACTCCCAATCTTTTATGCTCTCTCTCTTTCTCTCTGTCTAAAAATACGAATAGTGAAATTAAAATTGTTATATCACATGTCTACGCAGTACGATGTCACATATAACTATGCAAACACTTTTAACAAGTGGCCTTGATCGGATTTGGAATCATGTTTATCTAGTTCTAGTCTAAATCGTATGCGTTATATGGAGTTGTCGAGTTTTCTTGAGTACGAATTCAATGCTGCAAACATTGATCTACACAGAAATGTAATATAAAACTTGACGACCTTTCTTTTAAAATAAAAGCTGCAACAGCTACACTACACCCAAATACTAACAACAAGGTATTTCATTATCTGTGAAATTTTAGGGACAGCTTATGTCTTGTGAAAGAAATGGAGATACTTTACAAGGCAAAATTAAACAAATTTACCATACAGTTCAGTGTACGTTAGATGGACGAGGAAAGGAAATCACATTTAGACATGGCAATTTCAACCTTATAAACCACCAGCATCATTATTTTAGAAATAATATCAAAAGTTTAACAATTAATAGGTGCATTTATTTTGATATCGTGAACAATATTTTAGAGTTTAAAGTAACTACAAGATTGCAAATTGAAGATCGAAACGATTCAAGTAAATATATCATTTTTGTTTTCACGCAAGCAATGTGTGATAAACAAAAAACTAGGATATAAACTAAACTTTTACAAGGTAATTCAGTAGTAGACATTAAGCAATTTTTTTAGCAATTCGCAATTCCAAAATTATGGCTGTTTAGTAGTTAGCAATAAGTATATACTTAAACAATTGACTTTTCCCATATTATTCTTAAAATATGCGGTTGTGCAATACAGCACTACCTCACATTCATATCGTAATATAAAATGCACACCTGACGCTCGTTATCTATCAATATATCTATCTATCTACCACCGGCTTTATGAATGAAGAAAGTTTCTTGCTCATTTCGCATTCCATAATATAATATTCCATTTGTTCATCGTGTTGGCGTTGTTGTGTGTAACTGCAGCCAACAGCACACTCTCTAATAATATCATGTACCATGTTTTTTCTTCTTTCGTCCCCTTCTCCGTCAGTCCTAATAATGGTAAACATTAAAATCTCAGTAAAATCTAAGTTCACAAGTGTAAACCACAACTCAACAACTGAGCAACATCCTACAAAGGTGCCTATAACTGATTTAGGCGTAAATCCGAAATCTGAATGACTGAATGCAGTCTTTTCGTGATTGTATTCCAGACATGATTTTCACTAAATATTTAAACACGTCATCATGCAATACTGTGTCTCAGTGAAAGCAACTGCTCCTTCTGCTGGACACCATCGTGGTGGCGAGTGAGGAGGGAGAATAAAAGATTTTGTTTGGTATTACATTGGATTGGATCGAAATTATTTATCGCGCTCTGTACATGCATAACGTATGTGCGAACGTGCTACTAATCCCTCGAGGTTTAAGACTGATCACTACTACTACTACAAGACAAGAGGGATCCTCCGTCCGTCCGACAAGTTCGCTCGACCCTTCTTCCTTGTTCATCATCAGACCATGTTCTTGTCTGTCAGCAAAAGAAGTCCCACGGACAACAATGCGAACGAGACTGCGACTCCCTACTTATCTCTTATGATTCTAAATTCTATTCCTGGTTTTGGCTTTGCCGTTTTTTCTCATTTTCATTCATTCATTGAAACGTGCATGTGTGCTGAGCACACACACCCTCTCTCTCACACAAAGAATCACGTTATTTATATGTACTTACGTTACACAAGACGATCCAGTTTTTTTGAGTTGAGTATGATTGACACATTGGTTTCCGCTCCTGGCCTCTAGAGAGAGGGAGACGAGAAAAAAAATCAGTGTGTCGACAAACAAACGGACATATTACACAGCAGCAACAGCAATCCATCCAGCTATTCATAATATCTTGTGTTTGTGCATTCTTTATGTGTTTATACGATCCCATCAACGACTTTCGTGGCGATGATGATGATGATGATGAAGATTCAAGTGGAAAGTATCCCGAACATGTGTCATATAACAACAAATGATGCAACAGTAACAAAAGAAATGCTCTATATCTAGCATACATTATGTACATATTGTTAAATTTAACTATGTTATTGTTGTATGATTGGGTATACATATCCAGGAAAGCATTTTTGCTTGCACCACCGCATGCAAATGTAAAGTGAGCTTGTGTCTTTGTACAAGAGGTGGCAAGGGACTCGGATGGACCAGTGGGCAATGTAACGCAATTTATCAACGTGTTTCGTGTCATTGTTTACAGTAGCGGAACACATGTACTCCCAAATTAATCGAACAACACAAAATCATTTCACTACCCACTCAGCAATTCACACAGATCTCTTCCCTCTTGTGTTCCCACTAATGTCTACCATTAAAACAACCTTATCATCAATTTTCTCCCACTTAGTTGCTCCTCCAATGATAATAAATAGAATTGGATTATGACATGAGAATAAATTAAGCTTCTCATCGGCACGTTGCATTTTCAGCAAGTGCATTTTATGCTCATTCAACATCAAATTTCCTGCCTGTAAAGGAAAAAAAGGTCAAAGGCAAGAGCTCTATAAGTTGTCTGGTGATTTTTAATCGGAACAAAACTTCAATTGAATAGAAAAAAGGGTATGATATTTATTTACGTACCTTTCAGAGGACTTGAGACATTTTTAAAATATAAATTTGGAAATTTCCAGTTCATTACAATTCCCATTTATATAAATAAAATATAACTAAAAGCGAGTGTTTACTCAGTGGAAAGTATTTTTGCCTAGAAGGATATTACGGAACCGTCGCTTAAAAAGGAATGGTAAATTAGATTTACATCAGAAACTGAATAAAAAAACTGAGAGCTAGTGGAAAAAAGCCATTTCTATTAAATTCTTTCTATACATGCTTGCTGTTGTATACCATGTTTCTATTCATTTCACCATAATAATACGTTAACCGAGCCAACAACACGTGAAACAAGTAGTAAAAGCAACTAAAAACGAGCGTTTGGGTGATGCTGATGATGATGAACGCTTAAAAAAGGGAATTCCTATGAGATTAAAATGTGTGCAGGAGTAAGGAGCATGGCAGCAGCAGAGAGCAAAGCACACACACATCACCACCAACACAACCATGTGAAAACTCAAAGCGAGCAAGAGAAAAAGAAAGAGTGTATAGCCCATTTGTCCATATTTAACTAATTGTTAAAGTCATTACTAATTTCCATCAAAGCTGGTGAAGAGCGTAATATCAACACGAGCACCAGCCAGTCTGGGTAAAAGCAAAAGAGTAAGCATGATGGAGTAATGTAGTGGGAGACAGGATGAAGCTGATGATGATGGTTTAGGTTTACTCAACTCTATCGTCTTTTCCCTTTGAATTCGTGCAATACTCTACTCTATTTCCCTTCACTTTTTTGGATAGTGAAAAGTCCCAGTAGCGCGACTTGAAGTTCCATGAACTTGTTTACTGTCTTTATTATTTGTGCTACTGGATGCGTGCAGGTTTTGTTTGTGTTTGTCTGTCTGTCTACCAAACAATTACAAGAGGTTCTGCCCACTTTTGTATCTTTCTTTAGAAGAAAGTTATTTTTTAATAAATAAAATTGACCACAACCTACGTAGACAAATTTACTGTACATTCTTGTAGATTGTATGAGGTTATGTATCAAAAGCACGTGTGTCCAAAGCTGGAAAAATAGAAAAATATTGAAACATTTTCGCTCACTCTCTCTCTCTTCAAATGTTTTTTGAGGGAAAGTATTTAATAACAATAATAATTTATGGCTGGGCAAACGAGCATGAAAACTTGGAGAGATGATGATAGGGAGTTTTTCCTCGAGTACTTCCTGCATACAACTACAACTGCTTCAACTCTCTAGCTTCGATTCAGCAAGTCTTAATTTTCTAGCGAACTGAGCGTTTACAAATATTTACTTAGCAATCCCACATACGCCTTTTTTCCTTTCCCTTTTCTCTCCTGTGCAAATATAACCTTTTAATTTAAAAGCTCCATCGTTTTTCCTTTCCGTCGCTCTGCTTGTTGGAAGTGTATTAAATCCGTTATAAAATAGAATAATAGCAAGTAAGTAAACTATGTCGATATAAATACACAATAAACACAGGTGCCTTAACCTGTAACGAAAGTATCAGATGTCATGAAAGCATATATTAAATAAGGTAGGTGGGTAGATGCTCCGGTGGTAGATGATCATCACTTGAAACTTCTTACTTGATTGATTACTTCGAAATGTTCAAACTCATACAAGTGGAAAATTAATATCAAATTATTAAGATAAGCACAGTTTAAAAAAATTTCTAACTCATTATTGAAATAACATTATATTTTTCATCGACAGAAGTACCAAAATCAAATCTCAGTACCCATGCATGACACCTTTTGTTCAAGTCAGACCTCGCTTTTTCATTGCTTGTCGTACTCTATTCATTCATATAATGACGCAATGTCCTGTTATAAGATAAATATATGAAAGGATAAATGGTATAAAAAGTTTGTTTTCTGAAACTCCCTGTACTCCCTGTAGATTTGAAAACGATTCAGTTCCGTTCAAAAAGCGAGAGAGGTTCAATAGAGACGCTCTGCAGAAAAAAAAGAACCGAGTCGAAAAGAAAGGGAAAGTGAAATAGTGTGCTAGAAAAAGAAAAACTAGTTTTTCCTTGAGTAGAAAAAGTAACGTTACGTGGTTTTTTGACCTGAATGTAAAAGTGTATTATGAAGGGATATTATGCAAAGAATGTAATCCATGAGTGAGTGAGCAACCGAGCTTGAACTGAATTGAATTCAGACGAAAAATGCATGAGAAGAGGGAATAATAAAATGGTAACTGCTACTGTAATAATAATAACATGTAAAGTTTGGAATAACTGAAGCAAGTTGCTGATCCATATCATTTGTCGTCATTGATTCTGAGTCTCCTTTTCATTCTTGCTGCGAGATTATTCATGATGAAAATAATGAGCAGTGATGAGGACGATATGATACTAGTTTAATTGTAATGAGATGGGTGGTTGTATAAAAAGGCGGTGGGGTAGCAGAATGATAAAATATAAGAAGGGTTGTACACTTCATTTTATGAATCCAGTTCAAAATATTTGTATTAAAAACTTTACTCGGAATATAATGAAGGGCTCATTTTTAAAGCAGATCAAGTTTTCAGCCTGAAAAGAGGGATGGCATAGTATAGTACCAGCTCTTGCATCACCACACCACACACTACACACAAATAACAAGCCGCGCTCGCACACACGCCACAGTTCATTATATAATTAAAAGTTATTCAGCCTCAACTAGATTCTGTCTCCACTTCCCTCACTCTGATTCCATTGATTTTGCTGCTGATGATGATGATATAAACGGGGGAAAATAGATTGGTAAACAGTTGGTAATTGTTTGCAGAGCAATCTCAAGTTTCTCCTTTATCGTTCTTCTTGCTACCATCATCATCAACAATCTTCATCTTCCATCGCTCACGTTTTCTTCGATATAATCATTTTGCAACTTGTGATCGCTGTTTGTCTCGGGTTCATATGTATGTACTTTGTGCAAGCATAAGAGAAGGGAAAAACAACGGCTCTTTGATGGAATTGATGTGCTGATGATATAATATGATTACCTACTTCTACGTATACGTACAACATGCTAGCTGCTTGTAAGAACTGATCATCATTATTACTTCTGAGTGATTCTCTCACGATGGAAAGCTACCAAGAACTCATTCAATCTGATGTTGACAGTGATTGCAATGTAAATGATGGTGCTGTTTTGTCTTTTTATCTGGTTTGAACAGCTCTTCCCTGGAATTTGAATATCTAGAAAATGTTGAACAGATTGATGGCTGACATGATGGATTTGTAATTTTCCTCGTGATTTCATGACAATAATAGTTACTTTGCACAAGTGATATAACTGCGAGACCAACATGCATTACTAATATTCCCTGGTAATTTATGAAATTTAGGACAAATATATGTAATTTTCTGAAATGATCAATTCCAAATCAAATATCATTCTCCCATTTTTTCTCAATGAGTTTTTGCTTTTCCTAAAATTCCTTTACACCAATATTGAAGAAAAACTAGGTAGTTTGAAATAAAATTCAAAGCAAAACTGAACTCATTTGGATACGTACTGCTATTGGAAGTATATGGCAGTCGGACGAGACGTTAATCTGTTGTCACCTGATTTTCCATTCACTTTCGCCCTAACACACTTATTTATTGACTTAACTCATTTATGCAAAGGAACTAAGTATTTGAAACAAGAACATAACATAATACGTGCGTATTTAGGGGAAATATATTTGTAAAGTGGATTGCATATTGGAGCCTAATCCGCACGACAAAATCATTCATTCAATAAAATACAATTTTATGTTGTTTTTCTAAAAAGGATTTACGACCATGCGTTACTCTTTCCAACCTTTAAAATTTTAACAGTTTTCCAAGTCGACCCGGCGAAGAGACTAAAGCAAATCCAATGATGACAGCAATATTATTATTTTGACGACGATGGCGATAAGGAAACTCATTGCCTTCAATTTAGTTAGACCTGTTCTCTCCGTTCGTTTTCACAAGTTTGTATGTATTTTGCTTGTTCTCCAACTTACAAAGTGTGTAACTAATGGAATAGTCTGCTAAGTGTCCTCTGTTCATGTTAAATGTTTCCCCTTTTTTCTAAAAATTTGTCTCGGGTAGAACGTCTTCTAACCTGGTCATCATCGCATTCCCATGTTGTCCGCATAGTCCGACAAAGTACACAATAATTTGTCAAATGACAAGTCTACAACGTAATAATAATATGTTTGTCTCCCTTCCTTCATAAAACTAGGGTGCATTACTCTTTTCCGGCGAGTTCCTTATTTCGTGTGTGGTAACCCCATGATAATTTTTTCGCATGAGCTTATTTTATTATGGGAGATTACATGTTTACGACATGTTATGGACTTCTAATGAAACATCGCGTTGTCTTCTTGGAAACTCTGTATGTTGCTGGATTTGTTGTTGTTATTACAAGGTTTATTTATGGTTTATTGCCTGTTGATATGTAGGCACTTGAAACAGCATGGCATTCGGTTGTTCCCTTGTTGTGTTGCACGTTGCACCCTTCCACATGCTACCATAGGACACCATTCATTTCACCGGCTTTTCTCCTACTGCGTGTAGTAACGCTGTAAATTGTGAATTCTGTAATAACAAAACTGGTTTTTGACTTGTGGAAGACCATGTGCCTCACAGCACGCGTGAGCTGCTGATGACTGATATCCCTCATTAATTTGGGAATGAAGACCTGGAAATACATTATATTATTGATGGTAGCATTCAATAATATATGAATGATCTTTGTTGCACTGTTTCAATTCACATGCTCTCACACGAACCAGTTGAGCATTGAAGATGAGACAATCTATACAGCTTTCTGCTGCAACCTCTATTAGTGCTTCACTTGATAGAGATAAACGCATGGGTGTATTATACGTTAATTTGATTTAACAGCCTAATTGCTTTTATTCTGATGGCTTAATCTTTTTCACACGTTATTTGAAATAGACAAAATCATCATACATTATATAATGCTGCAAGGTTTAAGTCTGATATTCCAATCCAGTATGATGTACAGGTTTGAACGAAAAGGGGAAAATTTTAAGAAAAGGGTAGGAATCGACGAGAGAAAATAAGTGTCAAGAAGAGGCAGATTGTATCAACTTACACTTCTTGGTATCGTGTTTTCATAATAAATTATGGTGTTGACTTGTACTTCCTTTTTGATGTGATGGGAAAAGATACGTAGATTGTAGGATGGTACATCAATCAGTAGTGAATAATTATTAGAGTAATTGATGCAACGTAGCAGGAGCCATTGAATAAGTTGATTTGTAAATAAGTGAGTTTAGAAGAATTTTTTTTGTGTCATTGTCGTTTTAAATCACAATTACCGTTATTGCAAATAAAATGTTTCATAAAGGCAAGGTTCATCTGTTAACTATAGTACTTGGATTGTAATGCATTAAAATACATTTACCTGCACACACGGTTTGATGCTCTTATCACTCAAATCAATGCAACTTACAGACTTTCAATACGCACAAGTAGAGGGAAAGTAAAGAGATAAGAATGAAAAAAGCCCAAAAAAGCACTCTTCTCCACACCCAAAAACATCATGTTTTCTAACGCTTGGAAAGGAAAATGCAAATCCGGGATTGAGTAAAAGTTGACATCTTTTCTTACTTTATTCCTCGATTTATCCATTTCTGTCGCCCTCAATGTCGGAGTTGGAGTAGGGGAGTGATGTCTCCTCCAAAGAAGAAGATCAATGTGAGTGAGTGGTTCAATTCGTCAAAAAGGAGAAAAGCAAAAAAAAGTCAAGGATGATTGTGGTGGTGGTGGTAAGACTCCATTTTTTCTTGAAATATTTGCATACGACGGCATTTCAGATAAATAGGTACATGATTTTTGTGTTTCCCATGTTGTACTTTGGTATTTATACGGTAAACCCAGCATCTCAACTCAAAGATGCAATTCTTTATATTTTACATCAAGAGTTCCGAGTAAGAGGAGGTCGGTGGGAATATAGAATGATATGGGTTGTGAATGGAGTGGATGATTTTATGGATGGATTTAGATTTACATGTAGTGTGTTTAGTATGTGTGTAACCAAAGCATATATACCTACATGAAAAGGAAAATCCAGCTTTGTTGTTACCACTGCTGCTGCACTGTCACTATCACCACCGCCACCACCACCACCAACTACCACTCTTGTTTACCCGTCAAGCATTCCTACTGCGAACACGCCATCACAGCCGTAATAAACAGATCGGAAAGGATCAAGATCAAACAACTTGAAAAGATTTGAAAAATCATTGTCCATCCATATGGAATGGATGAGAAAAGGATTTCTGGGTAGGTGATGGAAAGTCGCAAATTGATACTGGCTTTCCTATTATTTGGATTTGAAAAGGAAAATATCCAACCAATTTTCATTGATGCTTTGCAAGAATGAAAGTTTATTGTTGATGGGTAAACATTTATTTATTGATTGTGATTATATTTATTTCATCTGTGGAGGTCGTCACAATAAAAGGGATTAAGAATAGTTCTACATGCTCCTCGAACCAGAAAAACATTTACGCTTGCATTACAGTTTTATTCAAAGCACGTGCAATGCTCCACACCTTTACTGTTTGTCGTGTTAATTTTGTTTTGGTTTTTATCATGTTCTACTGGACAAATAAAAAACACAAACTTTTTTTCGTACGCAGTCTTGGCATTGTATTGACATTTTTGAAAGAAAAGTAGAGTGTAGATACATGTGTAGTTTATTACAAATGAGTTATAATTAACGCTTTGTACATGAAATTGCGGTGCCTTTTTGGATTGTTTTCTATGAGGAGAGTATACCTAAATGAAATGTGAGAATGATTCTTTTTTGGCCAATTATAGCAAAGAGAACATTTTTGGTAATATGATATTTTCTACAGAGGTAATGGTGTCCGTGATACAATTGCTTTCCTACTGGCGGTATCATTGCAGTTCACTTTATACAGCTTCATTATTAATTCAGTACAACAATATGTACCGCTGGTAACAAGCAAACATTGATATTTTTTAATATGTGCATTCAGGATCTATTTCACTTAAACAAGCACGTTAGGAAACCGCACCGTGTAACAATTTGTGTTCCTCTGTGTGGACGGTCTATTGAACTTACACCCGCCCGTCAACCCAAGTAAATGTTTTCTATAAAAATGATTCCTTTTCGAGTGAAATGTAGCGATCATCGAGTAATATGGTACCTTGCCTCTAAGTAGCTTGTTTAGATAGGTATACATAATCATATTATTGGTATCCCTTTAAGGTTTGTCATATTTCATTTAAAACGGCACTCTGCTAGTTATGTTCACACCATCATTGCGTTTGTACTCGTCCGGTGCGGTAGCCTTTATACGTATTAGTGAAACCACATGAAAGCAAGCAGGGAAGAACTTAATATAGGTTGACTTATGAATGATGCCGCTTATTTCACTCAAGCAAGGAATAGGGGCCTACGTGGAACTGCTCTTTTTAAGCAGAAGCAGATGGGAACGGAAAAGATTTTGATGATTACAACAATGACAATTGTTTTCATGTGGGATCTACACTATTTGTGCTATTCATTTTATCATTACTCCGATAACTATGTATTTATACTCATTCTCACCATAAAAGTACGAAGGACTACGATTTAAATACAATGCTGACATAATAAGCCATAATTGAAAACCTTTTTGTCATAATATGTTGCATATTAACTCCAAATACTCCAAAATAGAAAAAAGAAAACTGTGCACCCTTTCTGAAATCGTTAAAATTACTGTGCATCTTGTCAGTCAAACAAATGTAAAATATTATACAAAATACGCATGACGCATATTCAGGTTTAACGAGCGTAAATGAATGACAGCTTGGTGAGTACAAGTCTACATGTTACACTCCAAGCGCTACTACATGTACAGTTCAACCCACCAGATTTGGTTAATAACGGTATGTAATTGAAATTAGATAAGACAAGACTCTTTTAGAAAAATTAATATGCTAGAACACCAAAGTACTTTCAATGTTTGTCGGTGTCGGTTAAATGCAGCTAATCATGCTCATTACTCACTAAATATTTAACACGGTGATTCATTAGCTAAAGGATTTCCATTATTTCCGCCACTGGCTCGTCAAATTTTGACAAAAAATGATGGTGAGTGAAAGAGCCGCAAGAAAAATGTTAACTGTCCCGATATTATTCGCAGTATGCCATGCGTAACGCACGAACATTTTTACTGAGAAACTAGAGAAGAGAAGACGAGCATTTATGGCGGAGGTAGTGTCTTTCTTACTGGTTGAATGGCGGAGTGGTGTTGGTGCAGCGGTGGTAGTGGTCCAGCTGCCTTCCAGAAAGCCACAACCGGTTCCCCACTACATTTTGCTTCTGTGCAGATGTGACTCACTGTTTTCTGCCCTTTTGCCTTACTTCTTCCGAAAGTTGAAATGGGTTTTAGACATGAGAACAGGAAAAGTCCGTTCTCTTTAAATTTCCGCATTTTTATACAATAAACACAATTGTTCCTTCTCACATACAATCCGATTAGGGTAAATTACTCTGATTCCATGTGGGATCCAACATGCGTTTCTAACTATTTTATTTGGCCATGTAGGATTGTCGCTCGGTTCTCTAATGGAATGCTTGCCTCAATAAATAATAAACAACAATAATAAAAGTAATGGCTACTTAATCCGAGCGGATTTAGGGAGTTGTGATTTCCTTAAACTGACTAGGCCGTTGATGGGCTGCCGTTCACTTCGAATCAATTTAGCCAATATATCCGCTCATGTTCTTGAAAACAAAACGGTTGCCGATAAAGGTTAATTAATTGCTTCCCATTATTATCGTCCGTCAAATTCCCCCATTTGTGAGCTCCACATACGTCTGTGCCGAAAACAAAAAATTTTTCTTCACTCTCTCCATCATCTCCATCGTCATTACTTCACCAATGCAAATTCACTGAACCACATCACCTTTTCGGAAAACTCTAAAGAGTATGTAAAGACCCGTAAGTGGTGCATGGTGACGCTCTGATGTATTCCAAGCGTATCCACACACTATTATTGTAATGAAGTAACTACACTTGAGCTGGTTTCTCATGAACATTTCATTTGTCTGTTTGTCCATGTATATGCTGTATCCATAGATTATTATGAGTTTGCTACTTTCTTATAACCGCTTTGAAAGTTATGGTACACTAATGATTCATCATGTACACGGTTTGAAAAGTAAAAACAGAAAAACAAGAGTATTTTAATGAGGAGTTGGAGTAGTGAGTAAAATATCCATATTAAAGAGCAAGACTGACATGAATGATTTTGCTTCATGTGTGAAAATACAAGTAAATGGCTCAGTTCCTTTTGACTTTGTCGCTACAGTAGATCGTCGCTATCACCACCATTCTGAAATCACTATTTTGTCGGCACTACTAGAACAACGGTAGATGATCCTCGCGAGATTTTACATTTGAACTCCCAAGAATGTATCTTGCCCACGCAGAAACTAACAAAAAATGAATGAGAAAGCTACTAATTAAGAAATCCAAAGTTGGTAAAGTGGTAATGAGGCGACCTTATTACAACATTCGCAACTAAAATAAAGTTTGAAGACGAACTCCTAGTGTGTGCAATAGCGAAATCGGTACCTTAAAAATGCAGAGTCGGTAGCTTGAAACAATATAACGCATTGTAGTAGTTAAGAAAAGATGAACTTGTATTCTACAAGCTTCGTTTAAGGTTAGGATACCATGTCATTTACGGGTCCATACACTCATTGCTGAGTTATCTAGAGTGGCTGTGTGAAAAAAAATGAACCACCAAAAAGCGGTGTCTTTAGCTTCAACATCGTCGCTCCAAAGCAAAGGAACTCAATCTTCTTTGGTTTTACTCTTCCGAGAAAAGTATAATAATACATTCTTCTCAATTCAACCTAAAAGAAAAAATACTGACAAGCTGCCGAGAAACTTGGTCCTGTTTCTATACATGAAATATTTTTTACCATTGACACACAAACTGCCCGATAACTTTTACTCTTTTGACTGTTAATATCAGAAATATTTATGCCATTAACCAATATCTATATTCGTAGATGACAATAAGGTACGATTTCAGTTTTTGGGTTGATTTGATAGTTTGTGGGCCCTGTACAAAAACCATAAAAAGTGGCATTCATATCAGCTCAATAAATAATAAATTAAACGTATTCGCTTGACTGTAAGTGGTGATGATGATAGTTGCCCAATAAATGTTTTTATATATTTTAAAATTTGATCGTTCCTCTCTCCTAGACCTGTGCATGCTATGCTGTAGAATAAACTCGAATATTTTTATAAGGATCATACACGCCATCAGGAAAGTATATTACATTTTCTTCTTCTTCTTCATCATCATCATCTCTATCGCTCGTTCCACATTTCATTTTTTACACGAAATTCTTCTTTTCTATCATGTTCATAAAACGGTTTGCCATCCAGCTACTCCATTTCTATATGTTATGGTATACTTTCTGGGATTGTTAGATGGAGGAAAGCTTGAGAAGCAAGTGCGTATACAGCAGTAATAGAAGTGGAATAAGAGCGAGAGCAGAACTGGTCGACTTGAGTCTCCAGGACCCATTATTACATTTATTATGTCGTTACAGATGGTGTGTAATGCAATAAGGCGACATTATTATCCTCATCCTTCTTGTAGTGAAAGTCTCTGGGGCCCTATCTACAGTGATATCGAAAGGAAAATGACACTACATTTTTTCTCATTCACAAGTCCCTCTGCGAATATGCTCGGATATGAAGTGGAAATTGCACATATTAAATATTCAGTTGCGCTCCTTTCTTCCTCGCCCTTACTCTATCAACTGAACTTGCTCATTCTCTTGGCTCCTCTAAACTTCAAACTTGCTCTCATAATGGTGCTCTTTCTCTGTTGTTACATTTTTAAGTCGATGTTAGGAGCACTCGTATTGAGCATGAAACAAAAAAAAGGAAGACATTTAAGGAGATATTGTGTCGTTTGAATGTTGGCTGATGTAACTTTTTTTTAGCTCGTAGATAAAATTCACATTGTCGATGTACATTGTAGTCAACCAGTCGTGTCCCTGATAAAATAAGGGACTTGCACCTTCCTTGAATGTTAATAATTGTGTTTGAGATTGTTGGAGAATTTATGGTTCAAAAGTTGACAAGTAAGTAGTCTCTTTTACATTTGCTATCACCGGTTTTTATTTTTAGTCAACTCAGAGCATTTTCGCTCTGGGGAAGGGAAAACTGATAATGTACATAAATAGCTTGTTAAAAACTTAAACATCGGCTAATGAAGATGATCCTTCCAGCATGAACAAGTATGTCAAAAATGGAACGTGTGTGGGTGTCAATACTACTTACCATCAGGTTGAATCATATTACATCATCACCGTAGTTTCGTGTCACTATTACTACACACTTTTGCGATACATATTATGTATAATTCTGATAAATATTAAATGTGAAGCTATAAATGCCATGAGCTCTTCACGCGTGATCTACATAATATCGCTAGGCTACATAACCAGTGCTCATCTAGAAATCTCCTTTTCACGACTCACTTATCTTCTTCGTATAGAGAATAAGTGGTGGATAAAAATGTAAGAACGAGAGCACTTTTTTATCAGATTTGGCGTAATAGTATAATGGTAATGACTAAGATAACTTGTAATTTGTGCTTGACAGTCCCATAGGTAAACTTTGTGCACAAGTTTTGCTCTTTTGTTGCAATCATCCTTGTTATTACTCAACTGCTATTACTACACCAAATAATCATTGTTGCTATCACAACTACTGCCAGCATAATATCCCGGTCGCAGTTATTTTCCCATTTTGTATATACGCCGTCTTTCATCTTTTATTCCATTCGTCCTTGTTTTCAGCTCGATCTAGAGAAGCATTTCGTTATTGCATTTAATTGGATCGATTGAGCATACATATTTCGCAAAACTAACTTCCTCCAAATTAGTGTATTACTGCGCATAATTTATTCTCAGCAAATATATCGGTAGTAGATTGGTTGTAAATATTATTCTACTTGCTGCTTTCACAACGCATTGTAGACAACTTTTATATATATATCCATGTAATGTACATGCTGGCATGTGTATCTCATGGAACCTTGGTAAACTTGCTAACTTTTAAACAGTTGCCAAGATAAGATCATATTATTATGATGATAGTTATGGACCGTCTCTAAAAAGTGGTTGGTTGCCCTTTAAACACATCATAATGCTCGCATTTCTCCCCAGATACGTAAATAAGTACACATATACATTTTATTTTTATTATCATTATATTCACGAGAGAAGAGATGCGGATATGATTCCATATATGACAAGACAATAATAACCAGCATCGCCATCATCACACCACCAAATGATATAATATTATTTAGAGTAAACGTGCTATGTTTGCAGCATATTTGAGTTTGTGGTGAAGTGGATTGCATAACAATTGTATATACATAGTAAACGCTGTATATCGGTATACTTATGTATCCACATAGAAATTTATGACTGTCCCCTTGGGACACTCATTTATTAATAGGTCGGTCTCCAATTTTATCTCCACTCTCCATTATCATCATCATCGTGGTCGTCAACGTTGTCGTTACAACAACGAGAACAACCTTATAGTATGCCACGATCATCATCACCGTAAAAGAATAATACAAATGGGGAAAGACCAAAACGAGGAAAATAAGGAACAAACGAGTCATCATCATCAGTACCGCCACACACACATGTTCACATTATGCAAGTTATTATCTGGTTCAGATGGCATCATTTCTGGGCACCAACACCAACCAACAGAATCATTGCTGCTGAAACATGAAAACTTTCACAAGTCGGTCGGTTAGTCGGTAAAAACAAAAACAACAACCTCACCAGTATCAAGCAGAAATGTACAGTGAAACCAAGCACTAAACCAGTAGAAATCCTCAGAAAACAAAGTCAGAGTGTGCATTTGTAGAAAAGGAGGTGATGTGGAATGTCTGAGATGAACTAAAAATTATTCTGTGTTGCATACTTTCTTTCTTTTCCCTCCTCTCCATTATCATAGAGAGAGAGAGTGAGAGATAGTCAAATTCGAGTATACCAGATATTAGCGAAGGAACTTTCCTCTTTTGTAAAATGCATGTAATGCCATATTATTAAAATAAAATATAATAAAAGTAATATTAGTGTCACCTACAATTTCCTCTCCTTTCTCTTAGCGAACAACTAACGGAGTTTTCTTTTATACAGTGGCAAACTTTTAAAAGTGGATTTTAGCTTGGATGGAGATAGTAACCATTTTGTATGAATTGTTTGGTGTGAATAAAACTAAAGAGATGAGAACCCCTTATTACTTAGGAAAAGATGGGCATCATGTGAATTCATCCTCATTCCATCCTTGTGGAAAAGGTTTGTTTGTCCATTGTCGTCTTCCTTTTTGAATTCGTTCCTGCACATTGTCTACACTAAAGTTTAGTTTTGCTACTTGAACGCATCGTTTGGAATCCAACCTAAATATTTATCATGCACTGTGTAAGCCATAATGTAGAAACAAGGCATACTTAATATTTAAAAGGAAGCAACCACCGGAGCACATGAGAATTGCTCCTGTTTTTGTTGCCTTTCGCTGGGTTGAACACGATGATAATGATAATCATCATCAAAAAACAAATGGTGAAACAATAATAGTTCTCCTGGCGTTTAATAATGATGCAACCCTATCATCATTATTATTACCGTTGCAACTTTACACGATACATTATATTTATAGAACGTAGTCTCTGCGGAAGTCAAGAAGAGTTAGTAATATGGAAAAGAGCTCTTTTATGCACACCTATGTAGTTTGTAGAATTGTACGCGACATGCGATGTACTCTATCATACAGAGATACTCCTCTGAAAACTGAGAAACAGTAACAGTTTAGATTTTTCATTCTCTCCTTTTCCTGTCCAGCGTAGCATTATAATGATAAAAACTTATTCGCTATATATCCAAAATACATTGTCAACCACCCCATTTCATTCTTCTATTTCTCATTTATTTGTACATGCAGAGATGATATAACATTAAGTTATATCTGCATGCACAATATTGTTTAGTGTTATTATCCTTTTGCTCAGTTTGTTTTCCCATGTGTATGAATGGAATAAGAGCGCAGAGCAGCACAAGCACTAATGATGTGATTTACTCTTAAACGGTATCCATGATGATGATTCAAATTAACATTCTTTACTTGCTCTCTCTCTCTCTCTATTTATTGTTGTGGAGCTCGCTAATTAGCTGAGACTGTTACTGGATGGAATATGTAATTACTTTTTCCCTCCCTTTTTATCTCTCGAGAAGAGCAAAGTCTACTGTATTATTATAGTAAATGTGGTAATGATGTAATTTGACCACTTTTCGCATAAAGCCAGACCCGAGTCAGAGGAGTCCCTTAAATTGTATTAGCACTTAAAAATGAGATGATGATGGCGCCCACACACAACACGAAAGGATTCACAAACGAGTATATATGTAATATTTGTAAGGTTCTCGCTATACAGATCTGTAAAGATACAGCAGATAGGTTAAAAATTTCTGGGAGAACACAAATGAAGGGTCGATACAATAAATTTTAATGAGAAGAAGCTGTCTCTACCATTTTCTCTTTCCAAATGAGTATTTTAAAGGTGAGTTCTGCAAAAGGAATTATTGAAGCGCTACAAATTGTGTCTAGTTGATAGGAATTTTTACAAGTGGTTGAAAACATGGATAAAATAGGAGTAAAGTCAAAATACATTATTATAATTGCTTGTCATGGTAGTCATCACTTTATCGGGATATTACTGAGGGTCCCCGTTTTTTATTTGCTTTTGTGACGGAGGATTTTACATTTTGAACTTTTCAGGAAAAATATTATGCTTCCGCAAAACCAATGCTTTGTATCATATTGTAATTTTCTTCATTTCAAGAACGCCCAAGTTTTACTTGTGAATTGGGCACGTGGGGTAAACTGGAGATTCCGTTTGCTTTTTGGTGTGTGAAAGTATTACGTGATGATATGAATGGAAATGAAGCAATGCAAAGTACGAAATTAGAATGAGAAAGTGATGAGGACATATCAAAAGAGGAGAGAATAGAGAGGAGCGTTAATGATGATATTTATTATGGATGAGACACTCTCTGATTCCATTATTATTATTATTAGCACAGAGCATATTATAAATGATAATAATAACACTGCCAAAATGAGGCAGAACCGCCACACTATTTCTTTTCCTCATTAATAATTACTTTGTACGCTGAAGGTGCACTTTTCCCCAAAATTAACAACTTTCCTAATTTTCAAAAGTTTTTCTCTTGAATTGTGACGCTCAGGTATTACACATATCCCCTAATTTAGAGTTTTTAGAGCCATGAATTTGCTTACTTGACTGGAAAGTATACATTTTATCAAGTTACTCCAAAACCCGAAAACGATGCCCTACTGGTGACTGATTTCCGTCTTGTAGAAGCATAAACATATTATATACGTAGTATATAGCTGTTCCACGTATTATTACACACACCTTCATCCATCCAATCCATGCTTTCCAATCCAGCTTGAACTTCCTAATTAGTTGAAAATTAGCAACGCCTCACCGTCTTCACATAATGAAGCTGACAAGCAGTATGAGAAGAGGAGTTCTATTAACTCATCTACACATGTAAGGACTACTGGAGAAGTACTTTTGATAGGGTTCCTAGAATCACCTGCACGTTAAAAAGTTTAACTTTGTATACCAGTCTACTGACAAAAGTATTCATCTTACTTTTAGAGCTACACAATATTTTGGTTGTAATATAATATAACGTAAGATAGATGTAGAAATCCTCTTCCGAAACAAAATGTTAGCAATCCAAAATTATTTATTTTCCCTTTCCAAATGACTGGATGACAGAAGTTGAGTTTAAAGTAAAAGGTGAACTACATATGACGTAATCTCGCATTTAAAAATAATGAGGTAGGTATTTTTATACGAGTTCAAAGAGGTATTCCACATATATACCTAAAAAGAAGATGATGATGTTACAAATTCAAGTGGGTACAAGTATCTCAAGTAAAAATAAGCTCAAACCTACAGTTTTACTATAACGACTCTTCCGCCTGTTAAATATTATGATAATGCCCGTGTACTATTTCTGTTTATTTATGTGGGTGGTGGATGGTTTTGATAAATAATTGTGCGCCATCATCAATGGGCCATGATTAATGTCAGTAATTATACCGTTTGCTCTTAATTATGATGATCGCGAAGTAGAACAAGTCGCACGTAATCAATCGAGTGGAGCTGGAGAAGAGGATCTGATGCATGAGCCAATGGTAAGCTAACAATGGTAGAGATGATGGTGTTGGGGGAGGAGAAATGATGTGGAGAAAAGAGATAAAAGTTGTCGTGACAGGAACAACACACTCAAGTGAGTCACACCAGTCATCGGGGACACGACATGATAATAATCACCTTCATCCAGGTAGCTAAGAAGAAGGCAAGCGAAAGCGTGAAAATTTAACGAGCAAATTTTCTCCATTAATGTAAGCCTCCTACTATGCTGCTCTCTCTTTCTCCACGTTTGTGATCTGATCAGCAAAGCTTTATTGTGTTGATCTAGACGAGTTCTTCACTCCATGATTTTGTATCTTTGTGTCTCTTCTGATACTCACATTATGTCATATATTTTCCTATTGTTTGCTTCTATTATGTGAAGCGTTGCAGTTATGATCCAGATTCTACGTCATACATAGTCATAAATGCATATAACGATGTTTTATGCTGGCTTCATCTCCTTTTGCTACAACCACGCAAAGAAAGAGCGACAGTAATAAAAATGAATGGAATGATTATGTGAGAAGCAGATTTTATATCCCTGTGCTTAGCATGAAAAGTTTTTTTACAAATGAGCACTATTCCGTTTCATAATTCTAATTAATCTAGAATGTAGGTTTGCCTCTGTGACTTTCACAACAAAAATATGGTCAGTTGAAATTTTTTAAACTGCAAACCCCCTATACTACAACCTGTACCTAAGTCATTGTTCTTTTAGGTATTATCTCTTTGGTTAATCCATAAAATTGGTGCATATATCTCACTGGAACACTATATAGATGTCTTTAAGTCATGGGTTGTCACATTTGTCTAGTGGTGAAAGCATTTCTGCAAACAGTGCATCAGAGTATGAAACTATGAAACATGAAATAAGTTATAGAGGAACACAGTCAGGTACGAATATGATGAATAAATAAATATTATATGAAAAGAATGGCAAAATACACGTGAGAACTCGAGAAAATATAAACATGTAATACTGCGTTTTAATATTTCATATTTTTTATGCACGCACAGCTACAGTATTAAATATAAATCTGGCAAAACTATGTTTTGTTTACACACAATAATAAATATCTTAGTTGCTATTTTATATTGTATACATTACGCTCATTGTTCGTTTTAGATTATAATATATTGTATCATATATCAAATAAATTGTGCATACGGTAGAAGTCATTACTTTTGTGTTTGGTTTTGGTGTGTACGCACATTCGCATTCATTCAAAAAAGAACTGCTTTAAGCGAAAATAAACCGACCAAGACTGCATACTTACTTGACATGACACTCGGATATATGCATGCAAATATTTATGTGATTAAATTTCTCAACAAGATAATAATAATATTTGTGTATATATTACGCTAAAATAGTTATTGATCATTCTTAAGTTGGCTGACGATTATTCCTTAATTTTGGTTTTTAGATTATCCGAACAAATCATAAAATCAACGTGTTATTTCAGCTGCAGCTAACAAGGAAGTATGACGGTCAACGGTTAAAAAATATTTTAAGGTCATTTCACACGAGATTTATGAGTAATATTTACGAGTTTAATGGATTTTCAGTGTATGCATTACTTTTCACCGGGAAAGAATTTTATTTTTGGAAATTAACATACTGTATGATTATTATTGCATTTATTGATTTTGTAGGGGACCTCTGATTTACATTAACTGTTAATCTTGTATTTCGCTATATATTAAGAGTTATGACTCAAGTGTGAGAAATACGAGGATGAGAAGGAGTTGGAGCCTGGAGGTCCTCCGTTTGGATTGTGATAAGATAAGAGAGAACCTGATGCGGCAGCAGCTGCTAAAGCCCCTCCGCTAGATACACTGCCCCCTGCTAAATAAGCAGTCATGTGCGGATACAGAAGATGATGCGTTGCCGCAGAGTAAGGTGAGTTTGCTGAGCCGAAAGAGCCAAGACCGGAGCTCGGTGTTGGAACAGGGGGACTATTCACATCCATTCCAGGATTTTGCTTCTTCCACTTTGTGCGCCGATTTTGGAACCAAATTTTTACTTGGGTTTCCGTCAGGGACAGTGAGAGTGCAAGATTGAGCCGTTCGCACACTGACAAATACCTCGTCGTCTTGAATTTATTCTCCAGGGCCACAAGCTGCTCGTAGGTGAAGGCCGTTCGAGCCCTTCGTGGTTTTCCTTTGAACAAAAAAAAAAAGGAATTCCAAAATATAGCAGGCACGCAATAATAATATTGGGAGATGCCAAACTGGTGTGATCTAATTTACGGTATAAGAAGCTAAAACTAATGTAAAATGGCATTTGGTTCATTCCCCTACTTGTGTTTTCAATTATTAAGACAGGACCTCTTTTAAGGCCAACGCCAATAAAAATAGTTTCATTCATACTGCTGAAACTTTTGAAGCCCCCGAAATCACCAGTATTTACAAAAGGCCTACGGATCTATAAAAATCTTTGTTCACAGCCAGAAAAGCTAATGCCTTTTTCTCTTTGCATGAGCTCTCTCTCATTCTAGATGATGTCTACATTGGGGGAAAACGACTTGCTTTCCATCAACATCGTATTTGTCATCCTGATTGTCACTACATTGTGGGGAAACAACGTAAACGAGACGAGAAGGGGGCATGTAAAAAGAGATTTTTTTGGGTGGAAACTCAGTAAAAGAAAGAGAAAATAGGGGAATTTCACTTTGACTACTAGCCTCAACGTCAAAGAAGACTGTCGGGAAAAAGCGGAAAACACTGTGAAACGGATATCTTCAGGTTTCTATATGGTTGTTGGCATTACAACACATCAAACAATACATTATATCTACGTTATATTCGTATCATTACCTCGTTCTTCGTTCTTACCGGATTTCGTATCACTGTTGGAACTTTTGGACGATTTCTTCTTCCCTTTCCCGTCAGATCCTTTGTCAAGCGAGAGAGGATCATCTCCCGTGACAGATTCTGATTCTGAGCGAAAATTGTCATCCTCCAAAAGAACATCACATGAGTTGTCATCGTCACCGTAAATTGTCTCACAGGGTGACGTGAGAAGGTCAGAATTTGGGGGTGTTGTCGTTGTCGAGTCAGGGTCAGCATCTAAACATTGAATGATAAAACCTACATTTATTTGACTGAAAACATATTTCATACGTGTGCCATTACTCGCAATGCTTAGTATCTTCTTTGTTATAGGTATGTCGTATTAATTGGCTATTCTCCGGAAGAATAGATGCACATGTGTAAAAAGATAAGGCCTTCACAACATTTACTAAACTATCAACCAATCCATTTTGTGATATAGCAATCTGGCAATTTTATCGATTTGAAAATTTTATGTGTTTGTAAGCACATGAGTTGGTCTTCTCATATTGCTAAAACGTCCATCTGTATGCTTTCAACAAAGCAATGAGCTAATTATGCACTTGTGACAACCAATAAATATTGAAACGGTTATTCTGTAAATGCTAATCTACTTTTTAGAGTCTTGGAGTCGGAAATTTGAAGGCATGCAACATTGTTGAAACGCGCAACTGTACTGATGAAACTTCTTTCGTCAACATAGCCACTTATTTCTGAACAACCTTTCAAAAAGTTTAATTTTTAGCGAGGAAGTAATAAACCTCTCAGATGTGAGCGAATAAGCGTGCTTAAGAAACTGTTAAATTACTAGTTTTATGAGTGGCATACACACACACCTATACATCCTTCAAGTCAACAGAGAAACACAAACAAAAATAATGTTTTCTTTATAACTCTAAAAAAGATTAAACTCATGAAGATTTCTTATATTTCCCCTTACCATGAATTTCCTTATAAGCGAATCTAAAGTTGGAAGAAGGCGCATGATGATGATGATGGTGGTGGTGTTGCTGTTGAGATGCAACGGCAGCTTGTGCAGCGAGAAGTTTGGGACTAGGAAGGAGAGTTTTATGATGTGGTGAGTGAAGTAACGTTGAATTCTTTCCGGTGAATTTGTTTGGATCGAGAATGTTTTCAACAGAGAAGGAGAGTTTCCTACCGGTTCCCCCAGCGCCACCGTTACTTGTGGGAGGCTCTGTGGCTACTCTGGCAGTTGAAGCGATAGGAGAACTGGCCCCAATAATCCCGATACCGATACTACCGCTCAATATCCCATTGTTATTATTACTGCTCCGATTGTTGTTGCTTCCGGTACTATTTACACTACTAATACTGCTACTGCTACTACTACTGCTGCTACTGCTACTATTGTTGTTACTAATATTACTGGCATTATGTCCATCTACGAGGAGTCCACCACCACCACAATTTATGCTCAGTGAGCCACCCACATGTTTTGTTACAATGTTTCTCGATGTACTTTCATTGTTGTTATTATTATTATTATGATTACTATTGTTGAATGTCGGCATGCTAGCTCCCGTCGTTGATGGTGCGTCTTGCCCCAAATGTGTATGATGATGGTTTGTACTACCACTGTTGTTGTTGTTGTTGTTGCTCAAATCCACAGGCTTACTGGTCTCTGAGGACGGGGAATACTCCATGAGCTCATCTGAAGCAACTACCGTCACCATGTTACTGTGACAAGCAAGTGTCTTATCACTACCACAGGAAACACCTTTACTTGGAGCACTGCCACCCACAACTTTACTCCTAATATTACCACTAGCACTCCCAGTACCACTATGTTTGTTATGCTGTTGATGATGGCGAGTATTATTTTCAGGGTCCGTCATTGAAGGACTAGTTTTTGTAGACCCATCGTCCATTTTTTTACTCAGCCAAAAGAGAATAATTTTGGTAGATTTTTTAAAATCTTCTATTTTAAAACTCCAACACAACGGATTGCTTTCACTTCCGGAGTATTTTATGCATATCGTTTTCTATGACGAAATGTCCACTTTTAACATTTTTTTTAAAAAATCCGTTGCCAATTGAACAACTTGTTTGCACTAACCACATTGTTAATTGTAGTCAAAAACTTGGTAAAAACAGGCACCAGTTAAAACCAAATGTTTTGAATCAGGTATTCTGCAAAATGAGAGACACTGTTGTTGTGCCTTTCACGAAGACTCATGTTTTGACAGAGTGACATCCAGGTGCTCGTGCAGTCTTTGTTTTATACAGTCACCAATGATAATGGTGTGTCTTGATCTTGCTCCTTATCTCAGATTAGAATTTTACCTTCGTGAGTGTACTCCGAGAAATGCAGTTTCTGAGGCCACTTTCATATGAATGGCAAGAGTAGCGTGGTAACAATGACTACTCACTTCATTTGTTGTACGCAATATGTCGAGAATAAGGAAGATGCAGAAAACATTTCACTTGATATTGTTGTCAGCTAAGCATGTTTCATACTGCTGACTTTTACATGCTGGATATTTCATGTATCTTGTCCGATCAGCCACCACTTCCACTTCGACTAGAACATCACACGAAAAGCATGCCGCCGCTTGTGACGATGATGATGCTCACGGTTAGCTACTACGACTGAGGTTTGGTTGCTGTTTTTGTATTTTTGTGGGTCGTGACTTGTTCAACAAAGACGGGAACTATGCACACACGCACACTGCTACAATGTTAAAGCCGAGAAATGGTGAGAATCATGAGAATGGTTTTTTACTCGTTTCTCCTATTATTCCGCTGACGGACTTTTACTGGATAGATATGAGGATGATATACATGGTGAAGTAATGGTATGTCACAGGGAAGGAAAATAATAATAAAGTGGTGCTAGCACCACGCTTGGAAATGCCACTTCTTCTTATTATTCTCTCCCGTTACTAGTAGTGTGATGTGGCATATAATGACAATAGTGAACACATATATAGGAAGAGTGCATGATACAACCTTCATTCTTTTTTGTGTCTTCTGTAATATCATTTTGACTACTACTATGCTCCCGAGTTTGTTTAAACGTGAAGGAGAGACAGAGATGAGGGGAGAAGAAGTAAAAAGTAAATTGGAGGATGATGATGGTATTGCTGCGCCAACAACAAGATTATGTTCCCAAAGTTGGCGTGTAATAGCTGTAGCAACACACACACTTAGCCTGAAAACGGGAGAGAGAGAGAGAGAGAGAAACCGTAATTTTTCCACTTTCTTTCATGATGATGACTCGCTCGACTCTACTTTTTTGTTCCCATTGATGATCGTGCCGGATAGGAGGAGATTGTTGATACGCTCTCCGCCAACCCAACACAGCCTTGACAAGCTCGACCAGCCTGCCATGCGTTCCATCCCTTCATCTCGTAATGTTGGCTCGGGGCCGACCCTAAGCTGTTCTCTGCTACTGTAATGCACTCACATCAAAGAATGGAGCTCCACATCCACATATACAGCTCTCTTTTCTACTCACACAATTTCACAGGCATATTACATTCTCTATCTGCACGTTGCAAGGAAAATAATGTACTTATTCATGTACCTACAATATAACTGGATGGCCTTTCTCTATCTCTCTGTCTCTCTCTCGCCGTTCCTATTTAGATGAAAAGCGAAGGAAAATGATGATCGTGACGACGAGAGATGAAGATTGTATAATAGTAATAACAACAAGAACGAAAACAAGGATCTCGTGTTTTCCTTCTACTTTGCTGTTATTGTTGTGGCGGTGGTAATCGAGGTAGTAAGTAAGTAAGCAAGTAATCGAGATATATTGTTTTGTTATGCTGAGAAGACATGCCAGCAGGTGCAAGTGGTAAAAGGATGCGTCAGTATAGGACTCACAAAATAGTTACAGTTACGGCAACATCACCATCACAGCGAGAAACTTGCACACACACACACACATTTCCTCTTTTCAGCAGTTCTCTCTTTCTCGTATCATCATATTCCCCCATGATGAGGATCATCACGAAGGTGATGGTGATGTGTGGAGTGGAAGCTATCCAATTACGGATATCCATCCACTTGCTTAATGGGACTCCTCGGGCTTCACTTCTACCACTTCATCTGCAGCAACGAGCAACCAATCCCTCTCACCTGGATAACAATATAATGAGCCGTGTAACAACAACTCAAAGTGTAAGAGTTCAAGATGGTTTTACACACCGAGGTACATATAGCCAATTGCTTTACACGTTGAACTCTCCTAATAATAAGCATTTAATGTGGGAAAACGTGCTGCAAAATTTCAAGAACTCTCATTTCTCGTGTTTTATTCAGTGGATTCTTTACTGCATTGATATTCGCAGTAACTATATATTTATTTAAATACAGTTACTGTAACCGAGAAAAACTACACACATTTCAAAGAATGAGCTTTATTTCTGAGTATAGTACTTTTCTATTGATGCCAAATAATATTTGTCCATTTTCTCGTAATTACATCGTTGACACTATCAACTCTTCTCGTCCCAGTAAGTATTTATTTGTTAGCCAGCCAACCAGAAAGAGTTACATATTAAGCCTATTCATCAACACCTTTCCTCATTCAACAGCACAGAAAGGACAAAAATATTTGTTGACACTGTCTGCTGAACTTATAGAAATTTTTTAAATCATAATGTGGCCTAAGAGAGGATAAGATATACTCATTATATTTTTCCTAAGGAATCGTGCTCCAAATCATATCTTGGAAAAATATTAGAAATGAACTGCAGTCACGCAGGTAGTAAACAGACACGCTCAAAGGACCAAATATAATTTGTTTTTATTACAGTTCATGATACAAGTACCTAATATGTAAGACCCTGGTCTTTATCACTGCCACTCCCCCATGTTTTCTTCAATACAGTATGTTCATATGTTATGCTTACTTAAGCCAATCAAATGCATATTACAGCTCTCAACTATGCAGCATCTCTGTGCTAAAGGCAAAATGGATATAAAAAGGTGTTGCAGACTAACCAAGAAGACAAAATAGCGTTTTTGTACATTTATGACAATGATGATGATAGGAGTAGTTCTCCGCAGCTCACCTTTCTTGATGATTGTTCTCTATCCACTTGTACTTCAGGGAAGTGTGCACTGAAACACCTTCACAATATTATTCTCTTAGTTATTTTGTCTCTCTTCATCATACTAATAACCAGTCTGATAAAATATGCATGCTTAAAAGTTTGAATTACTTTTGGAGTGAGATGTGTGCAGATGAGAAGAGGATAACATGGAGAGTTTTGCTGACAAAGCTGATGATATAATGAAAGTTAGTATATTGTGACTGATGCGTTATGTTGTTGTAGGTGTACTCCTATTACGTTAACAATTACTTAATGAATAATAATAGCAGTGCCACTAGTAATGCCTATCATAGAAATCAGAACTGTATAGTCACGTTGTTTCCTGTTTCGTTAATAATACTCCCTTTATGCTTGTTCCACTTGCACTCGTAATGTGACGAAGAAGAGATAGCGGAGAGTGAGCTATTCCAATCATGGTTTCCTAATAGCTCCTATAAATGCTGATGTTAGCTAATACAAACGCATAATATGTACGTGATCTTCTGCAACCGCCACTACTATGTTTATAACTCTTACCGTTGTCGTACATTTTGCCAAGTTACTTTTCCTTAGAGCCTACTACCACTACTAAAGTACCTAACTCCAGCGCCCTCGGATTTCCTCTCTTGAGCCACTCATTCGTTCTCTCTCACTTTCACTGTTACTCTCTCTCTCTCTCTCTAACACAAGCCCTCATTAATTACTTGGACGACTTCTCTTTTTATGGTGTTGATTTCTCCTCACCAACCAACCAGAAGAGCTGAAACGAGCCCCGTAATTAATTCATTTTATTCGCTTAAAACTACTTTCCTATTTAGTGCACTTATTTTGTTTGCACACTCTTTACTCAACTTGCTCTCCTCTTTACTTACTTTGTTCATGCGAAACTTTTTTTCCATGTGTGTAGCGCACTGTTCCCATTATCCGTTTTCCTTATCTGTTCCTTACATGCACAAACATAACAGTCTTGTATCCCATGTATCTGTTTGTGCTGTGTTCGGGGCAACGTGAGAAATTTATACAGGACCAAGCATACATAATATATTATGATGTGCATGTAATGTTCAGGTTGATTTCACAAGTGTGTCTGTGTGATGCTCTGCTCATCACAAACCCATTAATATTCCTTTAAAAGCTGTGATTTTGGTGAAGCGATGCCTATGTACATAATCCATTCTGATTGCTGTTCTTACTTGCTTTCAAATGATTTTGTCGACTTGTTTAATATTTCAAAGCAATGATGCGTGGCATGATTGTTGGACGAGAGGAAAGAGAGAGAGAGAGAGAACACACATCCAAAATTCAACCGGAGAAAAGTAGAGACATCGAAATCGGATTTTGATGGTGATGGGGAGGTTCATGGACAAGTAAGGTTCAAGAGAGAGAGAGAGAGAGAGAGAGAGTCGAAAGCACGGGGACTAGGAGGGAAGATGATATAGAAGAGGGAAACGATAGATGGATGGATAGGTAGAATGACAAAGAGTTCATACAGCGTTGACGACGAGCACCACGAGTTTTCTCAAGAATGGACTCTGGGGACAGACAATGGAGAAGTAGTTTTTAAGACAGCAGATAAACCCATTCTTCACCACGCCATTTTCCCCACTCAAACTCCTTTTCTTCTCTGACTTCTTCTACATTCTTTAGCCAAACCTCAAAACAAGTTCCATTTTATAATGCTACGTTACGACTGTTTTTCTTTAAAAAGAAGCAACAATAATCATATATGTAGCCCAATGTCTATATATGTACATATTACATAGCATACATGTAAGTAAGTATGAATGAATGGATGGATAGATAAATGAGGGCACAAGCTTTGTGTGATGGTGTGAATCTGAGAAGGACACTTGCAGGCTAATTCACAAGATAATTAAAAAAGATGGCTCAGATTAAAAGGTTTTCAATGAGATCCGCTGAACTAGTTAGCATGTCTGCTACCACTGCATACTTGAGAAGATAAAAAAGATTGTCACAGAGAGTCATGATGATAATTAAGCTGGCACATTAGAAAATGGGTAATCCTTTGTGCGTCGATTATGCAAAAATGGTGGGAATTTTTCTATCACACTGCTGCTTATACTGACGATGACAATGATTATCAAACTTACAATCATGTGGAAAACGAGTTGGAAGGAGAGTGAAGGGACTCCAGCATTGAGAATAAAATTGCTGGAAAAAATATACAACATGAAGAGATTTCGTTGTAAAGGATTGAGTGTTCGAATGGGTGTGCACTTATAGGAGAGTAAAAATAGTCTCCTTGCGATCATCGTCAATTGTACAGAAAGTGGTGTTGGATAAATGGACAAAAAACGTGTGTGTGGTGTGATGTGGTAAACGAAGAGAAGGTTGATGATGCAGAGAAAGCAGCAGACACACTACTCTAGAAATAAATAAAAATGTAGACGGATGTATTCCCGTTTCTCCGTGTGTGTGTGTGTATATATATGTACACTCATTCGTATGAATGAGAGTGAGATCGAAATCCAATTAATGTGTAAAGATTGAGATGCAAATACGCGAGTTATACGCTATTGCCCTCTAATTCGCGTGAAATTTAACGGAGGCATTTTCTCATTCAGTTGGAAATGGCGATTTTTCTCGTGTGCCAGCAACTGGAACAAAAAAGTGTTTTGAAGCGGATCCTCGGAGTATTTACGTTTAGCATCGATATGCTTATAATATAGCTAGATCTGTATGAAAAGAAGATATAATATTAAAGCGCAAGTAAGTGGAGAGAAAGAGAGAAAAAAGCTGCAAGAGAAAAAGTGAGAGTGAGTGAAAGAGAGTAAGAGAAGAGGCGCTCAACCGTGGAATAAAGTCATTTTGGGATAAATAGGATCGGAATTGGACAAGGGAGTAGTTGCAAGAGCAGTAATATAGCTATGCAATTCACTACTACTACTACTGCCAATACTACAGCCATATACACATTATACTCGTTTAACTCTAAAGTAACTTCAGCAGCAGTAGCAAAAGCGTTTTCACTTGAACTCAACTTGTTTTTTCGAGGATGGATGGCTGGAAAGAAAAAAAAGAATGGTTGTGTGGCTGGAAGCTGCAATGAAATGAATGTGCGAGTTTTAGAGAGTGAACGAACAAACGAAAGGCATCAGCTCAGCCACACGATAGATAATGGAGAAATGGAGAAAGAGAGACATACACAGTTTATGCTAGCTTCCCTTCATGGAATAATACCAGGATTATATAACTTCTTTCTCATCATTGTCGTCATCGTCTTTCCCAACCGCTTATATAATGGACGCGCACTTATTTCCGTATAAATACTCTCCTGGCAGGTATTGACGATCATTGGCTTTTCTCGCCTAGACTCCTTTTTCTCCATGCTTGCACAAAGAAAGCGCTCATTTTTTAAAAACTCTGGCAAAGTCTTCAGAATCGAAGCATTTAATATGATTTCATTTCATTCTTTATAGAATTATATATCAAGCTCGCACTTATTTAAACAATATAAGTGCGTTTATTATAGAAGAAAATTGGAAGAGAAATGAAGCAATATATCCATGATCCGTGTGAGCTTTTCATGTGCGAAGGAGAAGCGGATTCCCTCATCCTCCCTTTTGATATCATTAAGACTCTGATAGACGAGCCATTCAACTTGATTCATCCCATTTCTTTTCTGTTGATCATCCTCATCGTCGTCATGCTTTTGCCTTGCTTTGCTAATATCAATTGCTTGTTAAATCATTCTCCGCTCATTGGCTCCTTTTCCTCATTCTTCCAATAAATCCTGTTTGGCTGCTGCCACTGTGATGGAAAAGAGTAAATGGATAATTTGGATACATTTAGGTATTGGGAGATATTCAGGCGTTTAAATGCCTACCTAGTTACTTGAGTGAGGCATGTAAATGATTCCATTAATTTTTTATATTTTCTAATGATCATGTCTTGCCACTGAAGTTTACTTACACAGGATGTATTTACAACAAAGTAGTGTGCATTTGCGCAACGTACACAACTTTTTCTTCCATAACAACCAATATATGAGCAGTGGCAGAAGAGCTAGAAACAAATTAAAGTTGATTGGCAGTGCTTGAACTACAAGCATTTGTTTCTAATTAAAACGTCAACTTTGTGTTTCGTTGGCAACAACGTTAACGAGAACAAAGTGACTGCCTCTACATTTATATAAGTGATGACGATGATGATGGTTAAAGAGAGAAGAAGTGAGTCCTTTCATCGTTCGATATTTACTTTACAGCATGAAGAGGAAAAGCAATAATGATAATGATGTATCTAATGTACCCACAGAAGCTTTCGCAACACTACCGACTTGTAAATAAAAATATTAGATTATATAACCCATCTTACCTCAACATCTTTGCTTTTCTTTTTATCTTCACAGTTTCCTTCCTTCTGTCGTCATCTTGTCACTCCCAGCTCAATTACTTTCCGAGCCAAAATTAATTACCTAGCTGAAGACATGCCGCAACCACTATTACTACTGTCGATGATATTTCTATTTGGGTGGTTCATTCCATTTCCTCATTTCCTTGATTGTCGCGCTTTACTTACTTGTCATCTTCTCGTCGTCATTCTACTAAAAACGACACTCTGTTTTTCTGCCCACCTAGTGAAAAAACCTTCTCACGTGAATCTTTAGAAATTATCTTTAATTTTCATTATGCAACTTTTGCATCAATATGCAGAGAAGAAAAATGTCTTAGAATGATTTTAAGATTATGGTTGATGGACAGATGCCCATGAATCAAATCAAGGGTAAAATTTATTTATTTAATCAGCAAATAAAATGCATTATATTATTATATATCAACCAACTTTTACCACTGACGGATGACCCTGAGCCCCTTTGAACTACTCCAGATTTATGCAAGCTACTACCATTCGAAATGAGGACATGCACGCAGTCCTCCTCCACTGCTGGAGAAACATTCTCTCATTTTCTCATTTCCCCTTTTCATTTCTGCTTACCGTGATTCTACTCGCTTTTATTTTTATGTCATCTCCCTAATTTTTTTTCTCTTCTCAAGTCTAAAGCGGGAGAGAAATATGGGAGGTTCTTCACACATCAGCAGAAAACCATTACTTTTCAAAATTATTATTACCATTGTTATTACATGGCTGTGTATACAGTGTAAGTATCGTTAAGATGACTGCTCGTTTTGCTGACTACTGAAATAGTGAGGAATGAGCCTATGAAAAACTCTGTATATTTATATTAGCTTTTCCGGTGGCAACAGCAACGTTTTCACACTGGAGGTGGAATAGGATTGAAGCATTTTTAATCAACTCTGCCTTGGCTCCATGTGTTTGCACATTTTCCACCATAATATACACAGAGATAGTAATCTATGTAGATAGGCATGCATCTAAGTAGCTTGTCTGTAGTTAAGTGAGTCACACAATTTACTTCTTTTTTCTCTCTCACTCAAAGTTTATGTATGCATGCCTTACAAATTGCCTGCACCATTTTAAGCTATGATTAGAAAAAGACACGGAAAATGAGACGGAGGTGAAGGAAAATAGTTTGAAAAGTCAGGAGGAAAAATGAGATAGCGAAAACAGAGAGATGAAAATGGTGTGGGATGAAAGACATAACTTGACTGAATTGCTATTTGAATATTACGTCGTGCATCAGCATGAACGCATATGGGTATATGACACGCTAGCAGATATTTTTTATAAACTTCCGTCAACTAAAATACAACATTGTTATTATCGACATGAACTTTGTGACACGGACGACTATGGAATATGGAAAGCTGATTACTAGGCAGCAAACTCACATTATCATCCAACTTTTCTTATTGCTTGGCTTAGAAATTGCGTACACAACTTTATCATTATTATTGCTACATTTTTCTGTCCCGCTTTTGACAATACAGATTATCCGTAAAAGCTATAAAAATGATACTGCTGGAAAGATTGTAACAAAGTATAGCCTTCCTTGCTAAAAAACACTCATCGTTTTTCCAAATTTTGAAAGGTGGATTTCTACCATCATACTAATTTAATATGCATGAGTGACACAACAGCATGAATAACTACATTTGATTTTCACTTCATTAACTTTGTTAAATGCTATGATCAGTTTTATCAAATACAAAGTTTATTGAGCTTATGAAAATATCTACTAGAGGAAAAGAAATTTTTCGAAAAGCAAAAATTATTCAACATATGCATTCGTTTCGAGTATTTAATCCTTTGATCTGGCTGGACACATTAAAAAAGGAACTGAGATTTAGATGTGAATAGACAAGGTACCAGTCTGATTTCTTCCACATAACAAACCACTCTAGCAGTAAGTCATTTGGCATGTTGTAAATAATAAGCAGGCAGAAATCCTTCCTTCTATAATTGTACAATGAAACATATTAATAGGCGTTACAACAATAGTCACACTTTGACAGCGAGGCCCGTTTAGAGTGAAGGGAGGGAAAGATGTAATAAAGATACATAAAAGCTAGCAGCAGAGCAAACCTGCAGAGCTTGAAAAAAAATGAATATTTTTGGTTGCTTGCCTAAAACTTTCCGCTAAAATTAGATATGCACAATTCACAAAGTTAATTTTCTGTAGGCTGTGTGTGCAAGACAAGGCCCTTATTACATGCTTGAAATAGCATTTTTCTCTCTCCTATTTTTTGCCTCCGTCTCCCTCCATTTTCCTCTTCGTAACACACTTTATCTGTAAAACTTGACTCTTTATTATTACACTTTTTTCACGCCCCTTACCAATTTACATTAGCCATAATTACCATTGTTACTGAATTTTATTACCGAGTCCTTCCTTCCGTCCTTCATCCTTCTCATCTTCAAAGCCGAGAATAAGCGAACAGCGAGAGAAGACTATTTGTATTTCTTATACTGAAATGCATTTTACAAGCTATTGAACATGGATATATACAAGAGAGCAGTAATGATGACATTATTAAAGTGTTGTCAACTTTTTTGAAAACCATTTAGCTCACTGTCAGTCGTAAATATAGTTGAGACATAGCTTGAAAAATTATGCATGCTTTTTGTATATAAACTTAAAATGATGATGATACCCACTTCATATGCAGCAGAGAAAATATGATTTTCAAAATGCTCGTGTTTACCAGTTCATTTACAAAAAGGATATTACACCAGCGGAATCTTACTTAATAAAAACTGCAATTTATTTTTTTGCCTCTTCTCTTAATCTACAGAACTCCAATTTACAGAATGTAATAAGATGACGCTACTGTGATATTAGTTATACTGGAGAACTTGATTAACTTAATTTTGCTTCATTGTACTTTCTTCGGCCTGCCCCATACAACTTATTCGTCTCATAAAAATGCTGGCAATCCAAACCATTTTGTTTCTTATGAGAGTTTTAATAAAGTGTTTTGACATTTTTATACACCAGGCTGACGTCAATGGATGCCTTAAGGGACAACCATGTTTAAGTTCACCATTCGCAAAATTAACGAACTTTTATAACAAGCATGTTAATGCATTGCTGAAATAAAATGTAAATTATAAAAACACCAAGAATCTAAATCTTTGGGTGAGATTTTTATAACCTAAAGCAATCAATACCATTTCGGCTTTCAATTGAATGACGATTTACGAATTGACTAATTTCAAACAATAAATCAATAGAGATCTTTATGGTCATATAATATTACCTTAATTGGATAATACAGACGGTTTTCCTTAAATTTGCTTAAATTCTACATAAAAAGTATTAAGTAAAATATAATTGACAAAGGTATCTCGCATTGAATTGTTTCACATTTTTCTCATCCATGAGCACATACCGCAGAAGAATGAACCGTTTCGAAAGGAAACTTTGCTAGCTCAAAATGTTTCTTTTACATTTAAAAAAAATGTTTGGTTGCTATCATTAATGGGACCAATTACACAAGATAATGAGTCGAGTTGACAGAAAACCCTAAAGCTGACATCGTATTCTGGTTTTAGTGTCTCTCTGCCAGAATTCCAACTTCGAACCTCAACGCACCCAAATCCCAAGATCCCAGAGTTTGAAAGAAACATTTTGAAGTAGTTTCTCATTTCATATAATTAATACTCATTATGAAATAACAGAATTCACTAATTAATGGTAATGGTATCGAAACGATGCGTGGTGATGCTGATGGTGATAGTAATGAAGGAAAAGAACGAAATTTAATGACAGACAGAAGCTTGGAGAAAGTATGAAATAAGTACGTTTAAAAATACAAGCGTAGATGCATGTTGTACTTTTTCCGTTTTCATATTATTGAATGTCATCTCTAGTTACGTGTCTTTAATTTTAATATGCCTTCTAAATAGTTTCAACTGTATAGTAGGAAAAGTATGTTACCCTACTCTGATTTTCTTCCATTTATAGTGTATCTTCTTGGGTAGGTTGAGAAACAGAAAAATTAAATTTTCGTTGTATATATCTAACACTAAAGAATACAATTTGTTCGTTACATCATCGTATGGAAAATCTTTCAAGAAACAAATGAGCAGTGGTTACTAGAGATGATCCTTAATCATCGTTTGTCACGGTTTACTCTTCTGTTCTTTCCTGCTTAATCTTCCACTTTTGACTTTACTCTTTTCCATTTCATATTATTTATCCCCTAACTATTTGACTGTACAGCCGAAACCATGCTCGAATTATCAACTCGGAAAAATGTTCAAGCAACAAATGTGCAAATGTAGATGTGTAGCATTGAATGCTTCCCTGAGCAGCAAAACCGTACATACTTCTACACGGACGAATTATGCTTGATTGACTAGTTGACTTGTTGGAGGCGGAGTTTTCAGTATATTGGATCCCATTTCTTAAGTTTCCTTAACATTTTCAGCGTTCCACAGCAAATTAGACAGACAAATTACTTGGTTTCCTGAGACAAATGATTATGGTGCAATGCCAACGAGTCGGCACTGGAATAATTAGTGACAAAAAATACGGCTTCAGCTAGCTTCTTGGTTATCACCCACATCTCATCATAATATCATATACCCAATATCACCACAAAAACAGTATACTTTTTTAAAACTTGAAGATACAAAGGAACAAGAAAACGTTTGCATATGTGAACTCCTTGCTCAACTTTTTAAGTAAATAGTTGAAAATTCTAGCACGAAAACTGTGATTCACAGCACATCTTATATCATATCCATGTCACTCTTACATTACCCATGAGTTGATGCACTTGAAATAGTGTACACAACATGAGAGTGTGAGTGTATATGCATAGAAGACGAAAAGAAAAACTACAGAATAATCATTTTCATGGGTTCAACCGAAATGGGCTTAAGATTAGTTAGGAAAATGTGATGGCATCAATGACACATGGACGTGTCTTGCCTGAATATTATAAAAGCAAGGAAAACAGTGAATGGAGGAGAAGAAGAGCTCTATTACGCTCTCTCACTCGATCTCTCTCTTTCTTTCCACATGTTGCCAGAGTACATATTATCCAATGTGGCGTGCACCATTTCTTTTATTCTCTAGGGTTAAATAATATGTAGAATAAAGTAGAAGAGTAGACTATCTGAATGTGCATGCAATTACAATTATTATATACTGCTTAGCTTTATCGTTTTTCACGTTTTCTTGACTGTCTCATTTTTTCTCGTTCCTCTTCCCCTTTCTCCCTTACAGTTAATCTCATCTCGTTGCCTGGGCTTTAAAGCTTCTTTGGTTTGTTCGTTATCGCTCCTCCAAGAAACAACTCACTCGTTCAGAACGTCTTTCAATTGACGTTTTAGCGCATTCCAAGCTAATTATTTCCTGTTCTCTCATCTAAATATCTCATTACCTCTATATTTATACATATTCCATGATTCAACTCATAATGACAACTATTATTACGATCACACAAGAGAGGGAGAATGTAGACGAGTATAACAACGACATAAAAGTATTTTTGCACTCTGACTCTACTAATATTATAGAGTTAACGGGCTCACTGATTGACTGACTGATGAAGGAAGATTGAGAAAAATGTTTGTGTGGGCTTGTGGTTGTCTGATGGCATTTAAAATGAAGGGAAAAGAAAAGGTTACAAGGAGATACAATGATGGTAATAAAGTTTGTTGATGCACAAATTATTATTATCGTTCTTCCCGATTGTGAGCAAAAAGTAATTGAGTATGCTATACAGGAATTCCATTCCATGAAAGTCTATAACCACTGACGTTCCAGGTTGAAATGTTTGTATGAAAGCTATCGACCTGAATTAATAACCGCTTTTGTCAGTTTACAATCATTTCTTTGTATTTCTTCGTGAAATTCATCATAGCATCATGATAAGCAGAAATCGTAAAAGCAATCCATAAATATCGTCCTTGCTGGCACGTTTGTTCCAGTTTGGATTTAGCATCTCAAAATGGCCGAATCTTGAAGATATAAAGGGCTTTATCGTTTCCGCTCTGGCTTTGCTTGATACTGATGACAATGATGATGTTTAGCTGATGACTTCGGTATTCTATAGAGTAATCTATAGAGTAATCTGTTGTCATCATTTTCTTTTTGAAGTGGTCGACAGTACCATATGAACAAAATAAATACTCCTCATATTTATTTAACTTTTTTTTATCTTACGCTATTTGGCAACTCTTGAAGTTTAATTTCAACTAATTTTCATTTCAACTCTTGCCTTTTGAGCTCAGCATTTGTACGACCCTAAGCATCTCTCCTTTCTCAATTTCGTAGTCTCATCGTTTGTCACATGGTGTCATGTTGTGAGTGCAAAGGCCAAAAACATGTATTATCATGGTATGCATGGTAAATAAAATGTATGCGCAGATAAGAAGATATATAATTATAGAGAAGTATTTCGAAAGTCAGCAATTGATATATGCGACACATGCTTTTCTGCTCAATTGAAAATTGATTTATAAATTATGACTTCTGAAACTTTATTTGTTCAAGCCAACTTTTCATGGTGAGTAAACACCCATGTAATTGCATTTTTTCCTAGTGAATTCAATTGTACATTAAATTGGTAGAATGCTTCTGTGTACTAATACTTATTAGCAATATTAGCATGTGTGCAAAGACTGCCGCATGAAATCTACCAGATAATTTCCATTTCGCGTCGGTTGATCATTAAGAGATAACTGTGCTATGCACACATTTTATGTCTTTTAAAACACTGACTGCTTCCTTCCTGATACGTACGAACACGAATAATATGTGAAAGATCGACTTTGTCGTAGTTTTCAGTTGGAATGCTAACTTAAATGCTCTCCGCAATTTGCAATGTTGGGAATAGTGATAATTGTAGACTTGAGTATGAACTGGTTGCCAGAAGTAAGAAAAACGTTTTGTATGTTATGCAAGATGTTTAAAATGAATAAAGGGCTTATAAACTTTGTAAGACTCATTTGTTTTTAATTTTGTACTAATACATAATGAAACGGAAGAGGATAACGAATTAGAAATGCAATCAAAAGACTGTTTGTTTTGTATAGCCTTAACTTGAGATGACGGTTTTGCGAACGTGCATACTATACACATAGAACCGGAAATGTGTATGGCTGCAGTACAGATAAGAGAAATTAGTGTGAATGAGTAGCCTGAAAAAAATTGCAAAACTAGTTACCTTATCTGTGGAAAAGATTGATTTCCTTTTTCCATCTTCATTTCAAAAATTTCTCGCCTAATTTGCTGATAAACTTTGCGTGCCGCTTATATAAGGCCTATTTACCTTAAGCACAGGCATATTGCAAAATCTTTGAATAGAAATTTGGATTATATGGTATATGGGAGTCTTATGAATAAGAATTGGAAATATTGTTCTCGGAAATTGAGTTCTCTACAGCTATCTGTAGTATCTACAATTTTTACATTACTCTTTTTGTATATGTAATTGTGTGACTATGTGAGGCAGCATCTTATCTGGGGTAAAGGTTTCTTTTAAGATGGGGAACCGTGAGACCAAACCTTTCACCACCATGTACTTCTCCCCTGACATCTACCACATTATAACCAAACGAAGCACAACATACTTGTTTCTACCCATATCGTTAGTTCTTTGTACTCGAATAGACGAGACTACATACAAAGCACGCCAGTCGAGTCGCCATGTCATTTGCGAGATCGTAAAAGATCTTGATTTTTCATCAGTCATTTCAATTATTATTTAAATTAGCAACAGTAGGTGGATAGATAGGCAGGGATAAATATTAGATTTTTTAATGTTTGATGATTTTCCTTCGTCTCTCATGCGTCAATAAGGTGGGACGATATATGTATGACTAGGTGTATGAGATTGAGAATATTTTGACGCCTTCTAACATACCTAATACAGCTTTATTTAGTGTCTTAAAAAGATTTCTTGACGTGTTCGAACGACACAACTATAGCATTTACTTTGAATGAGAGCTTGTCAAATTTTGGTCATATCCTTGGAGTCGCACGAGGAGGATTAAATTTACTTCTCAATTGAAGCTAATGATAAGGATTGTAGCAATAGGAAAGTTGGACAGTAAAAAGGACCCATTTCATTTTGATAGGAGAGTATACCTAAGTAGTATGGTGGAGAAACAGAATGAAAGTTTATACCAGGTTTACCCTAGTATATATGAACTCTGAAATTAAAAATGATGCGAAATAACGATAGTTTAAAAATTAAATTGGTAATATTCTTTATTCTTGCGGTAACTACAAATTGCAAAAACAAAATGCTTAATTAATCAAACTTAATTAAGCTTAAGTAAGGTACAATACTTTAAAAATCCTTACTGTCATCGTCCTGTAAGCATTATTCATGATAACAATTCACTCCATATACTAAAGCAATACACTATAGTACACAAAATAATAATGATAATAGGAATACAGTGGCATTATATACATGTAAACTAATTACAACAAACGATTCGTAACAGTTCATTTCCATAATAAAACATACCAAGTGAATGTGAATCAACATTAAAACATAAGCAGTTCAAGAATATTGAATCATCACCAAATACTTGCTTATCGACAGATTTCCCATTAATTTACCAAATTGATGGACCATTTGACAATTCAGAGCATGATAATAAGTGCAATAACGAAAACACTGAATTCTCTAGTACCGATACGCCAATGAAAGCATTTAAAAGATTCCTGAATCTCGATTAAATACAATTTTAAGATTTCAGACGTAACAATCACAATAATAGTACACGCTCAGTTTAAGTTTTTTCGAAATATAATAATAATTATGAATGATAAAGTAAAAATACTTATTTCATATAACTACCAAAACCCATCAAAAAATTAGCATTTCCTCTGTCTTTGCTGTATGCTTACTCTAAACAATAGCAAAAAGCTGGCTAAATTTTAATCAGAATTTTATTTTAAAGAATACCGTAAGGAATTGAAAAATAGCTTGTAATCGAAAACATTTAATCGAAAAGTGACCACACTTTTAATTATAAATACACCAAAATGCATAAAAAATTACAACATAATGTATTCTTGTATATTATTATGTATGTACAAAACTAGATCATATTATTATTATTATCTATTGTTTTGTATACTTATGTTAACGCACACACAATTTTCGAATTATATGCATACCTACGAAAATTCATCAAAAATCTAGAAAAATGTTCAAAAACTTGCTACACCGATTTCTATTTTTATTTTTAGTTTATATCTATATTCTAAAATCCTTACGTTTGTCATTATAGAAAATATCGCCGAGTCATAATTATCACGCGAGGAAAAACGGTCCGAAATTTGCGTACTTACAAATATAAACAATCGTCGACGTCGTTGTAGCGATTCCACATCATCATCAAAACCTCCAATTGCACGTGTAAAAACATGATTTTGTTCATTTACAAAGAGATAAAAATTAGTAGCACAGACAAGAGTCAAAAATTTCCGTTTCAGTATTTTCAATTTAGGAATATAAAAATCAGCAAGATCTGATGAAGATATGAAAAACTGGTTCCCTTAATATACGGTACTGTACGGTACTGTACACACAATGCACAAGGTTACAACGTTTTCTCCAATAAAATGGATCTTGTGCGAAGAGAGAATAAGTAGCAATCATCGCCCAAGCAGAAGTTAACTATCGCTAAACTCTCAATAAATACATCTATCAACATTTTGCAAATGTGCTGTTTGCACAACAGTTAGTATAAGGTAAGGTCAAGGTCAGAACATACTTTCAATGATTAGAGTAACGATTATATCACAACATTTACATTAAACAGATTTTGCCAATCGAAGACATCTTCTGAAACCGGTACACAGACACAACATAGTTAAGAAATATAGAAAAGTTGTCTGGTTACAAATTACAAAATACAATATAGTAATGTATTATTATCATTTTCCTTTTCCTTCACTATTCTTTAAATTACGATAGCCGCAGCAGCTTCTTTTTTCTATATTTTTCCTAGTGTTAGGTTTTTGACAATTGTTTTTCATAAATGGGGAAATCCTTCTGCGGACATGTAAAATGTAAGGTAAACATCTTTTCTATATTCAGATAAAGTAGGTATTCGAAACTAATCACCGTTCTATAAAGTTTAGCTTAATTCTGATAAGCAAAAACTGTCAAACATGACGAGCAGTTTTTCCTCAAAATAGAACTATGAGCTAATATATTGGGTTTTCAACACATTCCTGGTTATTTAAATAACCGCAAGATCAAAATAGTCTAAAAATCCCGGAAATTGAACAAAATTCATGTTTTTGATATAGGTATATGTATGTTTGAAACGTAGGCAAAGATGTATGATGTATACATCCAAAAAGAATTAATCCGACAAACTGGCCATCAGATCCGAATCAGACTTTAATCAACGGGAAACTGAACAATCACGCTGGGCCTTTTACTGATCCAAAGTCTGTAAAACATTAAAATGCATATTATAAGCTTATGGTCATCAATAAAGACTGATCAATCAATAAACAAAAACTTTGTTTCTTACCCAATCCCAGCTCCGATCAACAGGGATAAAATATTTGAGAGGAAAAATGTAAACATTATATCCCGAGAGAAAAGACCTCGGCCACAACATTTGGAATTTCTCAAACTGAATTTCGCTTTACCGCGAATAGCCTTAGGCCTAAAGAAAAATTAATTTTTACTTATTACGTTTTCCTATTCAACACAGAGCTAAATTTTAAAATTCACATAGTTCTCACTTACTTAGTCGGGAAAGGATGCCAGTATGTGTTGATCCATTCTTTGACTGTGTCAGACTCCTGCAAGTAAACAGAACAAGTAATTTGTCATTTTAATCTATTACCTCATCTAATAAAATTCTGCAAACTGAAAGCATGGAAAAGTTCCATTGCACAAGATTGACTCACCTTGTTGATATAAATATCCTTTAACTCTTCATCTCCAGCAGCCAATTCGCTATTTGGGCTATTTGGAGGTGATTTTGGTCTATGGAGGGGAGCAAACCAAAAAAATTTGCATATTTCTACATGTACATATCAACATAGTATTGTAGACATGAAACACTGCACGAAATGTATAACTTACGTTGCACAACGACTGTCTCGTCGTGAGCTGGCGACAGAGACACGGGATGAAGAGTAGTTGCTTTCACGTTGGGCTTCCTTAAGAAGTCGTAAGTACTCCTCGCCAATGTGCGATGAAAGTTGACCTGAGCCATTCAACAATCCTACGGTCGGAACAGCCACTGGGGTTACCCTCCCAGGGCTGAGGCTAACGTCCACCCAAGATTCTACACCATGGCAATCAAAAATCGAAATCATTCTTTGAGCATATTTAAACAATGTGACAACAATAAAGACTTGTTCATTATTTCATTTGATATATTTCATTTCATGTATGTACCATAGCATTTGAATTCAGATATGCAAAGGTATAAAAAGCTACATTACATGCCAATGCACAAGTGCAAAATATAGGCACTGTAAGTTTCGTTTTTTTGTTTACATTTTTGGCAAAGGGTTACGCACATGGAAATTATTCTCTAGTACGAAGTGTGCAGCATGGTTATATTAATGATGGAAGAGTTGAATAGTCAAGGTCACTGTAAAAGAATCGCACAAGTAATTACATAACTTTATAGCTGGTCGCATTGATGCTATGCTTGTTATCTACAATATAGTGGTCCGTACGTATGAAACTATACATTTTTGCAAAAACATGTTTTATTGCTCACGCCATACCACAAAAATTGAGCATAAACAACTTGCTCATTTCCAATTTCACAAACATCATTCCCCGTCCTCATAACAATCCCTAAACAAAGAACAGAAACATCGAAATAACATGCGTCAGCAAGTATGCCATAGCAGTGCAAGCAAACTGCAAACAAACAATAACAAAGTGGTGTGATGATTCCAAGTTGCATGCAATTTCCTCCTCGCGAGCTTCAAGCACGTTATTTGCATTAGTACAATAATACTATCCTAGTGTATTTATTCGTTAATAAAAACGCTCGAATCCTGCTTTTTCTCAGAAGCATGTATTTTATATG